>JAGFPH010020569.1:0-14112 GCA_018207615.1 Philaenus spumarius | reverse complement strand
CTGGCATAACTCTGTATACGTAAAAGTGACTACAATAGGTCATCATTCGTATGGAAATTCGCTCATAGGGGAGTTATATACAACAAAGCCGCATCCCATTGTGCTCTGTAGTCATTAAACGAGACTTAGACACGCGCTGCTTATGTGACATGAAACACCTTTTGTGTTCCGTAGACTGAACGTTGTAAAAGCCCATTAGTTTTACTTTGCGAAAGTCAATGGGACAATATATCAAACATTTCAGTGTCTGCTTTGACACGTCCTGAAACTCTTGAGTAAATGTGTTTGTATACATTTAGTATCTGACACAACATGTTAATGATGTTGGTGGTACTTTTCGTACCAGGTACAGCCTACGCACAGCAAAATATGATTTTCTTAAATACATAAAGTAGTCCTGAAAAAACTATCTAGGCCTAACAGAGCCTATGCTGTGCGAGGGATTTTCAAAATGATAACTGTACGGAGCCTATAATTTAGTATTTCACTCAAAGACCTGAAATACATTTTGTAAAACAAAGCAACAGATCAAACATTTTAATCATAGACGTGTCTTAAATCAATGATTTGAATCCCAAATGTTTTAAATTCAGTCTGTTTTCTTAATTCTTAGATTATGAAATAATGGAAATTAATAAATAAAACAAATATTTCATTTAATTATAACCCAGTCAACGAATACTTGGATAAAGATGATTCCATTCCCACCTTCATTCCTCAGGAGGAAGCTCTTTTCCTAACCACATTTGGACCTGGTGGTAACACTGATACAAATGTTGCCTAGCTGCTCGTCCGAACGATTCATAAGACCAACCTGTGTACCAAATTTTTACAAAAGCAAAAGTAAAATGCGGCTGTTCGAACACATGTAAGTTATACATATATAACATTTTTAATAACACCGCAAAACGTGTTCAGGGGACCATGAGCGGTGTCCATTGACCACTTTTGACCTTAGGTCTCACGATAAGTGTCATTCTATAGCTCAACTTTCCGAAAAATATAATTTTCCAATAATTCCTTTCAAAATGGCGGCCCTTTAATTATTTAACATTAGCAATCTACAATAGTTACTGATGAAATAAAATTGTACAAACTAAACAGGTATTAGCCTGCGAAAAAAAAACATATATCATCTCAAGAGTTAACTGAATGGTGTCTGTGTAAAGCCATTGTAGTAATCACTCGACGTTACGAACGTGTCGATTTATCGATATCTCGCAGTGTAAGGGGAATCGATAATCTCTAAGTGATGCTTACAATAACGTCACGGATGCGCTTTAGTATTCCCATATTCCCATTAGCATGTTATCAGACCCAGTCTGCAGGTTTAAACATGGGATGAACGCACACTTAGGACAATGAATAGAATACAATTTCGCAAGTAATACAGGGTGTCTCAAAAATGTGGATCAATAAATTGCCCACCTGTTTATTGCTTCGTATACAGTAAAAAAGTGCAAATAATCATAAGTCCATAATGTTCCGTTTTGCCTCTAGCTGCCATTTTACTAATATGTGAACCTCTTGCAATCAGTCAACCAACTTGGCTCTTTTATGGTTTTAACTAAGGACTACGTCCAAAATCGCTTCGCTCAACAGCTCCCGCGGTGCCAAAACTCACCAATTGGAAACAGACTGCAGTATTGCATATTCTGATATTTTCACTGAAATTACAATTCTATAGGACAGAGGCACTATAATCGGGGTAGGGTGGAGGGGGTAGCCTAGACACTAACGCATACGAAGTAGGTCTAGGTTTTTGTGCGAATGACAGGATTTTTTCTACATAGTAGAGCGAAATAAACCTAACCTAAAAACGCTGGTTGTTAAACAAACTTAACCGATTTTAAATTTGCCAGATTGGCTGTTATGGTAATAAATGTGAATACGTTCAAGAAAGGTGTTGGTTCAGTCATTTTATTTATTGTCAGCAATATGTTATTTATTTTTTACTTTTAAAAAAAATTTATACTCGATATTTAGCTTTTATTTTGTTTTTTAGCGAATTTTTTTTCGTTTTTTATTAAAACTGTTTCTTGTATTTCTTAATCGAAAAACACCGTGCTCGTTTTGTGTTAAATACGACACAAACGTGAGAAAATAAAAAAAAGCTGTCACCGCTTTGAAAGAACAATGCTAGAAATGGGAATAATGAATTAAATTTGTTTGTCAGCAGTTTAAGCACCAAGAAAATTTCACATACCCAGATAACCCTCTGAAATTATAAGAGTTGTTTTAAAACAAACAATTTGATAAACTAGGGGAGACCCCTGCGTGCTCCGCACGCCAACCCCCGGTGCGACCTTCTAAAAACATATGTTATGTTTTATTTATAATAAAATTGTAGGATTAATAATAACCTCAAAACTAAGATGGTAAATAATGTTAAATGTTCAAATTAAATTATTTCTTATATTTTATAACAGCATTAATAATAAAGGTTAAAAGAACCAGTAAGGCTCAGGTCTACACTTAATCAAAAACCTAACAAAAAAGTTATAAATAATAACCTCAAAACTAAGATGGTAAATAATGTTAAATGTGCAAAACAAATTAGCAGCTGTATTAGTTAGTTTCTTATTATAAACAGCTGTTTTGTATTAAATAGTTTTTATAACCTTCTGAATACTGTAATCATCGTTCGTTATTTACAGCCACGAAATCAGCTGGATTAGTTTGTTTCTTATTATAAACAGCTGTTTTGTATAGTAATGGTTTTTAAATATTTTCCATGTTAATCTTATGGGGAAAACCCGACCTTTGAGATTAGCTCACGCCATTAAGGATAAGAATTTTTGACATCTAAAACCTTATTGCAAAACTACGAAATGAGACGAATTTTTTGAAACCTCAAACATTAAAATTGGTCCAGAAATAAGGGAGGAGTTGTGTTTACAAAAAACGGCTTCACGTATTATATATAAAGATTCAACTATTTAGGCTACTATTGAGAGTACTTAGAACACAGTACACAAGTTTTATTTCCCAATCCAAATCGACTAAACAAGTTCACAAGGAATTTAATTTATAGGTTAAATTAAGCAACCGATTTTGGAGGAAAACATACTCGTACGTTTTTACACATCTTACAACTTCTTAGATTCACATTTTTAGGGATACGATGTAGAACCCAAACATACTAAATGTGATTTAGTGATCGAGATATGATTTACGATTCTCTAACCACTACATTATCTGTAACTGTCTAATCTATTTAACGCTGCAGTTTGCAAATTACATGATTTCATCGTTTAAATAACACAATTTGATAAGTGTCAAGTGACAAAATAAAACTATACCTTGATTAGCGAGTGCGGCTGAACCAAGGGTTATGCTTACGGCAGCCTCCTCTCACGCACGCGTAGTACAGCGTCTGGGATTGTATATAACGCAATAGTGAGAGTATTGTGTTACTTGTAATTTATATATCGCCACTTAAGATGCAAAACCTCATAATCCAAAATTTTACCAAAATTTAGTTTTTTTGCATAACTGTATTTGTATAGTCATTCCAAACCTTCATACTTAATTTCATGTCAATCTGATAATTATTTCCTGATTTATACGTGTTTTTGTATAGACTCAACAAATCCTAAATACAATGTCAGGCACCATAAACCTCTCGCGAATACAAATTATACAGATTCAAGCTTAAGAACAACCAAGCAAACTTCCTATAACCACTCCTAGATGGTGCTGATGAAAGTATATTTACTTGTACATGCAATACACGTAGAAATAGTAAAGTAACTAAATTTATCAGTTGTTCTTAAGGCAATCCTTAGCCGAGTGGATAACGCGGGATCTTGCTGATCAGAAGATCCTAGGTTCGAATCTCGGCCAGAGTAACTTTTCATATCTGTGGTTTGAGGGTAGGAGGGCAGAAGTAAAGCAAACGGTGGTTGGCTCGCTTCCAAGCTGACGGGATATGACTGGTTACCTGGTCTCCGGCTTGGGATGTTTTGTATAATGTTTTTGACTACAGTATTTATATAAATGTATATATGTTATTTAAAAAAAAAACTATGAATTGACATAAACAACTACAAAATGGACAGTGTTTATCTATTGCAACATACTATATTATAAATACCAGTGAATAAATATTTAAAAATAAATTATAACATTAAACTGTAAAGTTTTGGCTTGTTCCACGCAAAATAGCATTTGATGGTTTTGCATCTTAAGTGACGATATTCATTTGTGAAACAAAGTGAAATGAGTTTATACAATTGTATTTTATCGTGGTTTCAAGTATGCAGCTCTATTATATGGTTTATTCTCTACAATTTGTCACAATAAAATTTCATTTATGGGTAAAGCATATATTCCTAAATAATGTTTCAAAATAGGTTTACCTTTTAGCGGTATTGTTGTAGGAACAGAAAAGCTGGCGTTTTCTGAAAACATTTTTGATATTGATATATATTTTTGTTTACTTCTATTTAGAACTAAATTACAAAACTTGTTTATATTTTGAAAAAAAAAATACAAAAAATGTGTAGGCCTACTAGGTTTTATGTAGGTTTAAAGATGTTTCCCCGTTACTGGATATTTTTTTGCTTCCTGAGCTAATAACTTTTACAATTTCCTATAAATACATTTTTTCGTCGCATTTATGAATTCTTTGGTCCTTTTTATATAAAAAAGTTACGGAATACTTTTCGATTGGGATATAATTACTACATTTGGCGATTTTTTTGAAAAAATGCTTGCAAGCGGCCAAAACTCCAGAATGATTAACATTGCCGTAAACATGCATTGTTTGGTACCATTTTTCTTATAATTTTGTGTTTAATTTAAATTTATTCAAGATATAAATTAAAAATGTCGAATAACCTAATTGACAGTTTGATAAACTGAAGTCCATTTGATGGCTAATGCGGGTGGCTTGGGTTATGTGACCGGAATCCGTCTCCAGAGCGCCGGGTCTCCACAGAGCCGAGCCGGCTACCTGGCGTAATCTGCCAGTTTTGACAGCCGAATTGGAATTCACAAAAGCAACGAACCGCGGTAACGGCGTGTGCCCAACTGGGCATAGTAGATGATCAGCACTGGAATGACGCGTATTGTGCATACATTTCATTGCAGACATGATACGCCTCGAATTCTAAAGTAACATCATGAATTTATGTACTTTTATGTAATTTTATCTCGTACTTTTGAGATGCTCGCAGTTAATCTTGAATGACTATGTAGAGCCCACTTATATATTACTAGAATGATTTGGTTTAACATTACAAATCAAGTCCAGTAATATAAAAAACAACCTTCTGGACATTAACCTAGCGTAATACTCCTCGAATTCTGAAGTAAAATTGTATTTTTAGTTTAATAAAAATATGACAAATATTTACTCCTTCGCCGATTAAACTCATTGAGCCCGGCATTGAAGATATTAACCCTCGTCACTTTTGCATCACTGAGCAGACCCTTTGATAATTTATGGCCTCGGCGCTGTGGAGACTAACTTGCCCTCGGCGCTGTGGAGACTAATTTGTCCTATGCGCTGTGGAGACTAATTTGTCCTAGGCGCTGTGGAGACGCCACCGTGTGACCGGCCGGTCCTGATCCATCGAGGGTGGGGGTGTGAGGGCTTCATGTGTGTGAATGGGGTTGACCCTTATTTCAGCCGCACTCCCTAAGTAATCAAGGTAGAACTTACCTAAAGAAGACTATTCTACAGAAGCGTTCAGCTTTACCTGGAAAATAAGAGAAATGTATTAGTGATACCAGAACAAAATTAATATAGAACATACATCTAAAGTCTATACAGTGTATCTCGTAACCGTTCTACCAAATGTTACCATGCTATTCATCAGATCATAACTACCAAGTAGTGCTATAAAACATAGGTTAATACAATTTCTGTGATCACTGCATTCGCTAAAAAAAAGATCATGGAAACTATTTCAGCCAGAATTATTGCATTTTCTCAGTCACCCTTTACGCAATGATAAAATGTTACCATTGGTTGCGTCTTTATTGTCTACATTTTGTATAAATTAACATATCTTCGTAAAATAATTAGTTTTGAAAATATTTAACAGAACTTTGGAAAGTTTTAATAGCCGCCATCTTAAAACAGATAACTTCGGCAAAATGAAATGATGGATCAATAAGATGAGCTAGAGTATGGGAAAAGTTGTTAGTTGATTTAGGCATAAACATTCGTACTCTCGCAAGATGAAAAACATTACAGTAGAACTCCAATTATCCGGATTAATTGGGTCCGGATCCGATCCGGATAATCAAAAATCCGGATGATTGGATTTTTCTCGAAAAAATGCCGTTTTTAGGAGAAAAACGTAAACAAAACACAATAGAGAACATTTACGGTATTTATTATGAAAAAACAATATCAATGACAATGTTTACATTACGTAATATTTACAAACAATACTAAATCACTGTCAAATAAATTATTTTTTTAACATACCAGGCAGAGTCAGCTGTTTTGCTACTTTAAATCGATTCCGCGCCGCCAAGTCTCGCATCCGTTTGACTATGTTCTTATTCAAATCTGATCCGGATAATTGGAGTCCAGATAATTGGAGTTCTACAGTATCATTGATCGTGTTGTGAAAGTAACAAGACTAAAGAGGCCATAGTAGAGAGAAGATTGCTAAAAATAAAATATAAAGATGAGCAAGAAAAGGAAAAAGGAGAGTCAACAGATGGTAGTGGAGGTTTTTAAAGGAAATATCATCCTTCTTCTGAAAAATGAAAATACGCCTTTCTCATTATTTATGTAAACTTTTACCAATCATTTATGTATAAGCATATGTGTCTATGTGCATGTATGTGTATATACTATTAATGATTAGTTTTTATTAATTTACTTTAAATAGTTGAAGGGAAGTCGTGTTTATTTTCCTTCTATGTATTATAATTGAATTTATAATGGAAACAAATAGGTTCTAAGATTTAGTATAGAGTTTAACCGCTCAACTGCCACTCGACGTTCTGGTTTTCAGTTTTTCTTTTTGAATTGAAACACCTTATTGCGCGTTAGGGCAAAGTGGCCAGGCTCAGACGAAATGTGAAACGCTCCCTCTTCCCCGACTTTAACCGGTAGTTGAAAGGAAACAGTGATGGAATCGTTCGGCACGCATGCGCTGTGCGAGAAGAAAGGGACAGAATCATTTGCACTCTCTCCGTTGCATAAGCCATAGTCTACTCGCAAGCGCCTTAGTGTGTTAATACGAAGCATAGGGAACCGGTAAAAGCTTGAGTATTGTACTGTACGTTAACTGAAAATGTTTTTTATTTATTTAATTTGTTTTAAGTGTTAAAAATAATGGACGAAAAGTTTTCGTTGTTCAAAAGAAACTATTTACCCGCAAACTATATCTAACCGAATCTATGGGGTTGGGGATAAATCAACATTTTATTCAAAGGCCCAAAATCCATTTCGGAAAACCATAGAAAGATCACACGTTTTAATCCTAGGCGTTCTTAAATCAATGATTTGAATCCCAAATATTTTTAATTCAGTCATTTAGGCAGAAATATATTATTGTTCATTTTCAAATGTATTACATTTTTCATGGTCAGCCGGCCTGTATTTATAAATTTTATTAATAGAAGTTCAAACTGTATTACAAGAGACCAAGATAGAGATAGTTTATATATAGTTTTATGTTTTCAAGTCTAATTTTTTTCTTAGCTGTCAATAATGAGGTAAACAAAAATGATTGCAAAATACGTACATTTTAAACCATTTCCAATCTCAGAGCCGATCGTATAATATAGCAGTACGGAAAAAATCCTAACAGTAGATGTGGTTTACTTTACACGAAACGAAAGGTTGAAGTTTTCTCTTCAAGTCGATATAAATAACACTATACAAAAATATCGAATTGTAATAGATACATCTATTCCAAAAATAGCGAGTGCAGGGCCGAGGGCCAGTTGCCTAAAAACTTTGACGAGGGTAATTTGACAGCCAGAGGCTTGGCGGAGCGAGGGCCAGCCGGCTAGGGATCAGTGACCTGTTCTACTGTGCGGTAGGTGTGGGGGTGGAAAGGTTTTAACTATCGTTTATGTATTCCGATAACAGTATGATTATAATATTTATATAATTATAATATTTCGTCGTATTATCACTTTATATAATTGGAATTAAAAAAAAAACTAGAGGACTTACCTAAACTGTTTAGTCACAGTATTTTGCCGATAACAGTATGATTATAATATTTGTATAATTATAATATTTCGTCGTATTATCACTTTATATAATTATAATTTTAAAAAAACCTAACCTAACCTAACCTAACCTAAAACTCTTCTATAGAAATTAGTTTAGAGTCGTACTCTATGCATTTAATCTTACCCCTCCCCTGAATGACTTCCGCTCTGGGGAGTCGACTGGCCCTCGGCCCTACCTGGCTGTTTTGACAGTTTATGACCCCCACGGCAAAAGATCGGCTGGCCCTCGCTCCGTTTTCCAAAAATAGCAATGCATGAAATCAATTGTTTCTAGAACCTAAGAAGTTTCACGCCAACGCACTTGTCTATTTTTTCTTCTTTCTGATAGAAATTGTATTTTTTGTTTTCTTCTTTTTCCTTTTACATCCACATCCCTCACAGGATTCGACTTAAGGGATGGTCTCGTTTGTTACTCTCTTATGAGTTAGGTAATTACGTTAGTATTTTCTTCGGTTGTAACTTGGTTGTTTTTCTTTGTTATCTACTATTCGCATTAAAGTATGCTGCAATGTGTTTAAAATATGTGCGATAAAGGAACAAATAAAATTTAAATAAAAAAGTAGCCTATACCAGAGAGTCTAATCTTGGAAACGCATTTTTAAAATGCCAACAAAACAAGTTACAAGTTTTACTAGGCTTATACACCATGAGCACCGATCACGGTCCTCAGAACACGTTTCGGGTGCCGTTAAAAATTGTATGTATATTATGTGATCGCACTCTACCGCATTTTACGTCCGATTTGGTCCCAATCGTTGGTCGTCCAAGTCCCTCGAACGAGTTCGTCAGCTACAAAAGTCGAACAACTGGAAGTAACAATTATTTTTAGATTTTATAGTATTAGACTAAAACATTTTGAGGTTTCATTAAAAAAAATCTGGAAAACGGTTGACCCTAAAGGCCATCCATGTAACTTCCCGCTAAGTTTAATTACAACAAACATTATTTTTGGAAATTTTGAACTGCCATAACTTTTGAATGAATCAACCGATTTTTATGCGATTTGCGGCAATCGATGCAGTTTTTCGATTCCATTGAAAGAATCGACAACAAAAATTTTTCTGATGAAAAATTTCAGAGAAATTGAGAAAAAACACCTTTTTTTATTTTCTTTCGTTCACGATATCTCACGAACGAATTAACCGATTTTGACCGGACTGGTAGCGATCGACGTCGCTTTTCAAGGTTAAAAGCTGATTAGATTTTGGAATTGATCGGTAAAGCCGATTAAAAGTTATTCCAAAAAAACCTGATTTGAAAAAATTGTACATTGTAGTTTTTTCGAAATTTCTCAGAACCTACCGGTCCGAATTAGTTGAAAATTTCAGGAAATCTAAGTTTGATGGAACTCTTTAGAACGCCGTTTGGTAGGATCCAATCGGTTTAGCCGTTCAAAAGTTATAAGCGGGTCACATACTTACATACACACACACACATACAGATAGGGTGACACCCTCTCGGGAGTGGTCAGGGAAGATTCCTAGGACCTCAAAACGTCGAGATCTGATGAATACTCGATTTTCGAAAAACGGGGTGAAACCAATAACTTCCCGATTTTAGAAAATTTTCAATTTTCTTAGCGGGAAGTTAAAAATAAATATAAGATAAAATATATAAATAAAGTCAATGCTGACTCACCAAACGGCGTGCACGTCAATGTTCGCGACGCGACATTGTGCATCGGACTTTAACGATCTCCAAGCGGAGTGAATATGTGTTGTTTATATGTTGTTTTGTGTTCATAATATTTTTATATAACCATGGACAGTTAGGTCCGAAATTGCCATTGTATTTTTAGATGGAAAAACCACAAGGGTCACTGACGTAAAAAAATCACCTATAATAATTGATATTATACAAAATTGATCGTGGCTAAAATGATTGATTCTAAGAGATTATACTGCATATTTAGTTTTTTTTTACACAACCTTATATATAGCCCGTCGGGTAGACAAAAATCTATCAAGACGTAAGGTACATTAAAAGTATCGGGTACAAATCCACGTATGAAGTTTTACCGTCTTGGGAGTTTCTGATACGAGCCCGATAGGTGGAGGCGCAAACCGAGTCTTTCCGCTGAAACAGCGCGTGATTCGGGGCTGGAGGCTGAGCTTCTACTAATATATTTCGTGCGCTCAGGACACGGACGACTACACAACACAGCAGGACCCGGGGTAGTGCCTTCTTCTGAGCTTCTCGAGCTTCCAGTGAAGTTTTGGACGGGACTTGAAGTTGATTTATCACGGGGAGCGCTTCACATCGAACACGACTAACGGACGTTCACTCATCGTCGCTGGCGGAGTTCTCCTGGTACCTGATGTCGGTTACTGCGGGCTGCGAATTCATCCAGACCGATCCACGTTTCTTCGACGGACGATCACAACACAACGCCGACGGACTCTCTCTTCCAGTCTCCCGTAGTGCGACTGTCGGACGGGCTGCGGGTAGCGATTTCTTCCAGCGCGAATTCATTGTTCTATCTGTTTCAGGCAGCTCTTTACTTCTGAACTCGAGACGAGCCTTCATTGTAGCTCCGGTATGACTCTGCCAGTGATGTTTAGGTATAGGTAGTACAATTTAGGATGGCGCGTGGTTTGCGCAGAAGCAGTAATGCCCTTCTCCCTCCAACACTGTCGTTTTGTAAGAAAAATACAGTCTGTGTCAAATCTATCGATTAGAGGGCCGCCGAGCAATTTTTAGTATTGGACGCGCTTTCAATTACAAGCTTCTGCACAGTACTAGGATTATTTAAATAGGACAAATTTTATATATTTGTAATCTGCGTGATATGTTGCAACTAACAGTATAAATATCTTCCAGTTTAGTAAATGTTCGGAATTTATACAATAACAAATACTTCGATTTTTTTAAATCGGGACATGAAAAAGTAGTAAAGCGTAAACTTTTTTTATTTTTAGGGTAGAAAGAAACTTTCAGCGGCAGAGTTGTAGAAAATTAGTTGATCTACATATTTTATTTCAAACAGTTTTCAGTCAGATGTTTGGTTTGTCCACAAATCGCTTGCAAATAAGCGCAACCAATATTATCAGGTAATAGCCGAATGTAAACTTATTGTTTTTTTCCCTTATATCTATAGTTAATTTATAATAATTAACTGAATTGAAGAGCGGGACAGTTAATAATTTAATGTGATGTAAATATATTGTTTTTTTTTTATATCTATACTAAATTCATAAGAAACTACTTGAAGAGTTGGACAGTAAATGATTTAATGTAATGTAAATATATACTATTTTTCTATTTACTTACATCTATAGTAAATTTATAATAAACAACTTTATAAGTTATAAAATAGCCTTTAATTTAAATCGTATTTTAAGCGTGTTTAGTACATGTTTTATTTAAAATGTCTCGATATCATAAAGTAAATACTGTAAGCCAACATAACTAGGGTTGACTGTACAATGCCCCGCCTAAACTTAGTAGGGGAAGTGTGGTGGGATAGGTGCCTACTCTGTCTCACTCGCACTACCCCTACGCGCCATCCTATATGATTTTATCTGTACATGGTGTTCGACTGCCGGCCCGGTCTCGGGGAATGATTTTCTCAAGTTTCTTCTGTTTCAGCCCGACTTCTTCACTCATTCTTGGGACCGTGCCTTCATCGGAGCTCCGGGACCCCCAGTGTGCCAGCGATGTTTTAGGCATGGATCTTGGAATTTCGTTGATGGCTGGTCTCGAGCAGAGACCTCTTCACGACATACCGTCAACCAGTTTTTACGTAATGTTTCAGATTGACTCGTACAGTAATTAGGGATATTCCCCAGACGCTGTTACACCTCCCCTGTGATAAGTTTGGGGAGATAGGAATGGTTTAGTGGGCAGTGGGTCCGCGCGGCAGCGGATCGAGTTCCACGGTACTTTCTCTTGGCCGCTTAAGAGCATTCCATTATCTAAAAAACAAGGCAGCTATTCAGCGCCTTCGTGATTAGACCAATTTTCAAAGTTAATAGTTGGTTAACCCATTTAACATATGAAGTTTGGAAATTCGTTCATCTCACGTAAGCGGTTCGACTGCGTGATTGAATTATTTCAACCTAAAAGTGGTTCATTTGTATAGTTTCCAAAATGTAGGCTAATTATTACACGTAAAATTCTAGACAAGATGTGGGAACAATAAAAGTATTATTAGCGAATTTCCATAGGAAAAATGAGCTATTGCAGTGGCCCTTATGGTGAGACCCAAGGTCGGGAGTAGCAAATGAGCACCGATCATGGTCCCCAGAACACGTTTTTTGGTGTCATTAAAATTCATATATATATATATATATATATATATGTGTTCGCACTCTAGCGGCCGCATTTTAAGTCCGATTTGGTTCAAATTTGGTACACATGTCGGTTGTCTACGTCGCTCGGACGAGTTCGTTAGCCAAAAAAATCCAACATCCGGAAGTACGTTTTTGACCGGAAGTAACTCTTTTTTGAGATTTTAACTACGAGAATGAAATTTTTTGGAGATTTTTCTAAAAATATAAATGTAGGATGTTATTCTGCACATTTTGTTTTTTTACGCGACCTTTTAGCTCTCTTGGTTCCCTCAAAATCGACCAAAACGTAAAATACCATAAAAGTACCCGTTTCGAAGCCAAGTGGTGCAAACTCGTGAGGCACTAGGAGGAAACAAATTCTACTAATATATTGCGTACATACAGACAGCTGTTCAACGCCTTCGTGAGTAGACCTATTTCCCAAATTGTTGGTTGAAAACCTAAAACATAGGCATAAAACTTAATTTTGGAAATTTGCTCAACTCACGTCAGCGGCTCAGCTGCGTGGCCGAATTATTATTTTTAAAACTGCAGCAAAAGTAGTTAAAAGTTTTACTCGGCTTGTACATTACAATGGACGCTCTGTACGCTACAAACCTAAACACATTCTCCAAACTAAACTTTACTATTAGTGTTGATGTTAAACAGTTGGCACCGCTGCTCGCTGTTGGCACGACTGGTATAAACAAACCTAAATACAAGACCGGCTTCTGGAGCTGTGTGGGTCTTGACGGTAGTTCTTTTCTGATTCCGCAAAGCATGTAAGTATTTCGTTTTAGATTTCAGTGGTTTTTTTCTGTTTTTAAGTTGTCTACACTTGACGTGCAGTAACAGTTCGTTTTACTAGTGTCTTAGGATTTATTTTAAACATCTTACAACATCACGAGTATTGCATTGAAGTAAATTTGATAGTACTACACTAATTATTCTTTTAAGTTAATCAAAGCGTTTGTGTCGTAAAAACACTGTATTTAGTTTTGATTTCAATTTATTTATAACTAGGTTAGACCCCTGCGTGCTCCGCACGCCAACCCCGTTGGAACCTTCTATACTCATAATCATGTTACGTTTTCCTTATAATAAAGGTGTTGGATTATTAGTAACCCCAAATCTAAGATGGTTGATGTCCAAATCAAATTATTTCGTTTACTTTGTAACAGCTGATATAATAAAGCTTAAAGGAACCAGCAAAGCTCAGGTTTACACTTAAAAACCTAACCTAAAAGTTAGAAACACATATAATTGTTTCAAAATTTAAAATCAGCTGTTGATGGAAATATTAGAGCAATCAGCTGATAAATGTAACTACAATAAACATATTTATTTATTTTTTAGTATGCGCTGCCGTTTCCGTGAAATATTTAGTATAGTTTGTCTTGTTTTTACGTCTAACAAACGCGTTGTTTTTCAAAAAGTATACAGGGTGGTTATAAAGTCACTCCCCCCCCCCTTAACTTTTGTGTTTGTTAAAATAAACAAACCTCCTTTGGGAAACAAAACTAAGTTAACCCAAAGTATCTTTAGAAGCAATCGGAAATTTTGAGTCTCCCCTAAAAATGGGGGATTTTAGGGGCAACTAAAAATTTTTAAATGGGAAGTATGGTCA
>JAGFPH010020568.1:0-14113 GCA_018207615.1 Philaenus spumarius | reverse complement strand
TGCGCGGAAAATCTTGCTCATGTAGGAGAGGTAGGTGAAGGTTCCCCCAACATCGCGCACCTCGTGCGCCGACGCAACCCCATCCCCCAGTCATATCCTCTTTTCAGATCTCAGCAGCAAATACGAGGTGCGCGGTGGTGGGGAACCTTCACCTACCTCTCCTACATGAGCAAGATTTTCCGCGCAGGTCGCCGTCTAATAAATCCATCTATAATAAACTATATTTGAATACTGTATTATTTAATAATATTGTTATGTATACATTTTTGATAACATTGAATTTAATATCGTTACACAAAACCAACTCGATTGTTACCGCACACAAACAGGCTGCGCCTATATTTTTTTATTTGTTTACCAAATTATGTCGTGTTTGGTGTCATTCTTCTTATTTTTTCATCTACTTTTCAAATATTCGATGGAAATTTGCAAATTATGATCATGAAAAGAAAGTTAATTTCCTAGTGGGGATGCAGAAGCGGGGAATCGGCTGCAGGCGGAAGCGAGGGCTGGGGTTTGACCCGGGCCAGCCTCAGGTAGCCGAGGGATCCAGAGGACAGGTTACTCCATACAGACGGTGTCCTCCTACGAGCGCCCTGTCCAACGAGCGCCATGTCCATCTAGCGCCCACTCTCGGGTTGACGAGGGTCAGAGAGGGGTTGACAGGTCTAGGAGCTTTCCAACGAGCGCCGCATTTCTGTGTCTCTCCCTTCGACCACCTGTACTTCTTGTAGTATTTACTTCTGACCTAAATATGAATCCCCTCAAATCAGCTACAAATGTTATAAAACCCTAAATTAAACGTAATATAAGCATGCGTATACCATGTGCGATGATTCGTGACAGGCCCACCTTGATTTAGAGGTGCCTTTGATTATAAGTGGGCACGCAATCCTGGCTGGCGCTAACAATGAACCTTTTCGCACTTTTCTTCCACTAATAGAATATTAAGAGGTATTAAAGTTGACATTTTCTTTAAACTATTCAAGTTATATTTAGAAATATTAAATCCGCTTTTGAGGGGGGATGCGGAATACTACCCCCCGGAAAACTACCCCCCCAAGCAGGTTCCTACAATTATACTGTTATCGGCAACATACTGTGACTAAACAGTTTAGGTTAGTCCTCTAGTTTTTTTTATTCTAATTATATCGAAACTTGAGTGTGCGTGACTGGAAAACTGCCCCCCTGATCTCTGACGTCAAAATGACGTAGGAACCTGCTTGGGGGGGTAGTTTTCCGGGGGGTAGTATTCCGGCGACCCTTTTGAGGGACATGACCTAATACTGGCATATTAAATTGTTTATACACGTGCTTATAACACGTATGGCACTGCTTACAAAAATTACCGTTTAATTTAGGACAGAATTGAGGTGTTTCATATTTAGGTATCTACAACTTACTAGAAGCAGTGATTCAGTAAATAGCACCTGGTAAAATACCAAATAAAAGATTTGGGAGGTATTTTGTTTAAGAATATTTTTGGAAATAATTTGTTATATTTTTATCATTTTTTTAGTTCTAGTTTTACAAATCCGACAACGGCTATTGAAATAACGTTACTGTAACATTATAAACTGTATATCGTTGCGATTGTCTATAAGAAAGGTTTTAAATACAAGCATATGGGTCATATTTAAGGAATGTTTTTCGATGTCACTGATCGTGTCAATTCATCGATCAGTAAATACTAACAAGTACAGGTGGTCGAAGGGGGTGACACAGAAATGCGGCGCTCGTTGGAAAGCTCCTAGACCTGTCAACCCCTCTCTGACCCTCGTCAACCCGAGAGTGGGCGCTAGATGGACATGGCGCTCGTAGGACAGGGCGCTCATAGGAGGCAACCATACAGACTATAGTGAAAAGATCGAATACTTTTTCGAGACTTCGGCTAGTCCGGACAGAACACACGAATTGAAAGAAAATTAAAGTTAAAAATTAAGTGGGTGAATTATTGTTTTCGAATTTGCTTTCAAACCTTTCTTCCCAGAAGGTCTCAAGTAGTCAATTTCAATGAACTCTGATTGGCTAAGACAATTGTCTGATATAGTTTTCTCTCAAACGTTTCTCATAATGTATCAGAAACTTGAATGAAAAACGTGATGCCGACGCGCTACGACTTTTTAACTGTCAAAATCGGTTTTCCCGTACTCAAAAAAAATAAAACGTTACCCCACACTGTATTTTCAAAATTTCGTTCCAAAAACGTGATGACCCAGAACGACTTTTTAACTGTCAAAATCGAGTTTCCCGTATGGAAAAACATATAAAACGATACCCCACGCTGTATTTTCATAATTTTGACCCAATATTTCCAAACTTTTGACCCAAAAACGTGATCCCTACGCTCTACGATTCGCGCTAGAAAGCTCAAAAGCTTTTCAACTCTCCGCAATAAAATTACGAAGATTTTGGTACCACCAGAAGTTTTCTACTGAGTGCTTATATCGTGTTTACATGAAAATAGACACAAAAATTATCGCATGATTTCAATACATCGACATTCTAATGCAAGCCGAATATTAATTTCTTTCTTTTTAGGTATTACATTATTGAACTGGTACGGGATGTCCTGGACACATATATTTAGGGGCGTTCTGTAACGCACGGAAATAATTCAGGGGTGATCAAAGTGGTCAAAATAAAGAAAAAAGCTTCCTATAAACATATGTCACTAAACGACTTTTTTTACCAGCTATCCGCCATTTTGTTTGTTTCACTAAATAATTTATATCTGTAGAACGGCTTTACTGATCGAGTTAAAATTTCAGACGTTACTAATCAATGTAGAGACCTGGTTTGACGAACATAATCAACTTATTCCAATAATCCGTTTGAAAATGATGACCTTAGTAAAGTTCCTGGTGATATAGCGTAAAATGGAGTGAGGGAAGGTCATTGACCTTTCACCAAGCCAATTTTTCTATGTGTTTTTGGTTCCTAACCTAAGCCACGCCCCCTTTGTGTTTTTGGTTCTAATCTAACCTAAGCCCACCTTTTTTGGATTTTTGGTAATTTTGGAGTTTTGGGGATTTTTGATTTTTGCGGAATTTGGATTTTTGTGAATTTTTAATTTTTTGGAGCAATTTTGGATTTTTGGGGCTTTTTTAGGCCGCTATCTTGTTTTGTAATAATGAATATATAATTCTAATTTAATTGTTTGCTTTGAAAAAAGTTTGAGTGTCTCCGAGAGTCGAACCGAGTAAATCCATGACCCGAGTCCACTACACTACCGATTAGGCCACATCGCTCTCTGTTTTAGTCGAGTATATAAGTTTAACATTCGTCATCTACCTTGTATCAGATACAAGTCTTATAGTGTACTTAGAATATAGTGTAAAATAAATTATAATAAACCCGATCGTCCACGAGTCCAACCGAAGAGCACTTAGACGAAATTATGAGAAGCAAGTGTTATAGTGTACTTGGGATATAATATAAAATGCTTAATATAACCCGAACACTACCGATCATCCCCGAGTAAACACGAATCGCACTTAGGCGAAATAAAACTTAAGCTAACCATAGGCGCTGCCGCAACCCCTTGTAATATATTTCTACTGGTCTTACCCGAACCAAAACCCAGACTTGACCGAGCTTAGGCTTTGCTGTACCCTTGTAATATAATACAAAATACATTATATAACCTGAACACTACCGATCTTACCCGATTCCGACCGAAGCGCACTTAGTCAAAATTATGGCTTGCAAACCGATCTTTTCCGAACGTAAGGCTCTCCCGCATCCTTGCAAACCGCACTTAGGCTAACCATAGGCGCTGCCACAACCCCTTGTAATATACACTGTTTCTACCGGTCTTACCCGAACTAAACACCAACCTTGACCAAACTTAGGCTTCGCTGTACCCTTGTAGTATAAGGTAAAATACATTATATAACCCTGAACACTACCGATCGTTCCCGAGTCCAGCCGATTCGCAATTAGTCAAAATTAAGACTCGCAAACCGATCTTTTCCAAACGTAAGACTCTGTCGTAACCCCCGCAAGCCGTACTTAGGCTAACCATAGGCGCTGCCGCAACCCCTTGCAATATAACTGTTTCTATCGGTCTTACCCGAACTAAAACCCGGACTTTACCGAGCTTAGGTTTCGTTGTACCATAAATTACCTACATAAAATGTGTTATAATGTACGGAAAACCGAGCTTACCCGAACGTAAGGCTCTGTCTTAATTCAACCGAACTGTACTTAGCCGAACGGAACTTTAGCCGAAGAGTCTTACTTTGGCTAACCTAACCTTAGGCTTTGCCGCAACTCATGAGTATGATATACGTAATTACATAACCGACCAAAATATAACGTAATGTTTCTAAAAAGTAAAACAAGTTGTATTCGGTCTAACTTAACACCGGGGTCACCTTTCCCCCAAAATTTTGCAAACAAATTTCGAAAAACCGGAAAATTTCCAAAATGGTCAATGTTTTTAACAGAGGCTTAAGTGCAAACGAATTCTACAATATTTTTCGTACACGCTGGCAGATATTCAGCGCCTTCGTGTGTAGAGCAATTTCTCCGCAACGGAATTTCTCCGCAACGGTTATTAATATAAAATTCGCTCAACTCACCGGTCTTTTTAGAACGTAAGGATCTGCCGCAACCCTTGCAAACCGCAATTAGCCGAACTAAAACTATGGCTAACCATATTCTCTGCCGCAACCCATGCGAATGATATACGTAATTACATAACCAAACTTAACCAAATCCGCGTATATTACTTAACGCTAAAACTTTCTCTAAGCAAGCTTCAAAATGTGTTTCAATATAATTTCTCCACATGTTTGTTGGTAGACACGGCAGCTTAATAACAATCACGATTTTAGCTTTTACATTAAAATTATCAATAATTACTTTACATTGAGTTTCGTTTAATCGATTGGTTATTAAAAACATGTCTCCGTTTGATAGCGCGTTTCTTTTTACTCGATACTTTACCACTTCTACGACCTTAGGCTCTGCCGCACCCTTGATTTCCATTCGTTTTCCCGATGACATGGAAATCTCATTACAATTCATAATTTTGTTCTCACATCAAAACCTTCGATAATGATTCTATGTTCTTAACTATTTATTAGCACGATTATACTTAACACTTTTCCTCGAATTTTGTAGTTTAATACTTCTAACTCATTCACTGGATAATGTAAGGCCATTAAAATCAACCGCCCTAAAACATGTCGTTTAAATAAAATATCTTTAAAGGCACAACAAAGACGTGAACCAGCATTCTGAACTTTAACAGACTAAAGTTTCTGTACGTTGTTATAAAATCGACACCCCAGCTAGATGCTGACTAGACATTCCAATAGTTAGCAAATATGTAATGTAAATTGGCGTACAGAATGTATTCTTTTATAATTAAGAAATAACTATTTCGCGTATTTCCCTACCATTGGGTTTTTAACCAAAAATTTGGTGACCTTGCCCCTAGGGAGGAAGGGAGGGGAGGGGTGGTGCTATCTTGTCCGCCATCTTTTTTCCGCCTTCTTGTCGCAGCCATCCACCACGAATCGCTTCGCTGTACCCTGAATTACCTACATAAAATGTGTTCTAATTTACGGAAAACCGAATCCATCCGATCTTTCCCGAACTAAAACTTAGGCTGCGCTGTACTCTTAAAATATAACTGTATATACCGTACAAACCCAGCATAGATTATACTTTGAGGTTATGTTACAACTTCAATTATTATAATTACTTACCCGAACTTAAGGCTCTCCCGAGTCCAGCCGAACCAAACTTAGCCGAACTAAAACTTTGGCTAACGTAACCTTAGGCTCTGCCGCACCCTTGTGTATGATATACGAAATTGCATAACCAAACTTAAGATGTAGATTTACACATCCGCTACGAATCAGCAAAAAGTTATGTTAACACGTGTAAGAATGCTAAGTTGGCAGAATTGCATCCGAGTACTGTGTAATGAATTCGCTGATTCTCTACCAGAACACGCTACCGTGGCTCACGGTGATAGTTTGAAGATTCTCTACCAGAATGCCCTACCGTCGAAACCTTGTAAATATAATGTTATGTACGAATGCGATTTCATAATTTTTTATATAAAGTTTTTTTTTTATTTCCCCTAATAATCTCACTTCTATATATCACATGGGATATTACCTAATTGTGCTTACAAGTGCAACTTAACTGTATCAAAATTGTTGGTTTTGAATAGCAAATATATTTACTCATTCCATTTTTTCGTAACAGGATTCAACAGAGAAACAAGATGACCGCGCTAACCACTGTCACACCGCTCCTAAGTGGTGTATAGTTCAGGAGGTAGAGGGAGATAATTCTCAATTTACGAAAGATCTTTACCTAAATTTTCGAACCTCAGTTGAGCGTTCCAAGTAGCCTAAAATCTAATTGATTTTGTACATGATTATGTAGTTATTTTCTCGTTCTGGAAATATTTACTTAAAGAGGGCCAAAACGATCAGTCGCGTAGTTTTTAATAAGTGTGTAGTCAACTGGAACTCATACTGCACACATAAAAGTTCGTATACCCACAGAGCCCATAACAATTCTAAGAGATTTTAAACAAATTAACAGACAGCTTTGTAAGCAGTGCGACATTTTCCAACAACTGACTAGTGTTGTCAAGTCAAACGGTAAATATTAAGGTAGAAAGAGTCTTATTCAGACTGTAGAATAAGTTAATGCGAAAACACAAAATAAACCATTACGCGACTTATTCCGACAAAAAGCGTTCATTGTGGAAAGGTTGAATCGTACTTTGAAAAATCGAAAATCGAAGGCCAGCTGAGCTACCGCCTCTCCTTATTGTTAGTGTTTCATCAAGTCGTCTGTGTGACAGAACGTTCGCCATTTTAACCGCAGCGATTACAAAGTCCTTCCTCAGCTGATTCGCTATTCCGTCCAGGGCCGGCGAGAATAGTAGAAGGGCTCAGCCACTCCTTTGAAGTTTGGCCAACGCCATCGATTCCGGTGAGGGGAGGGGACGTTAACCGCGTGACGTCATAGGGTTGTCAACTGCGCTTATTCTCTAGTGTAGTCTTGGTTTTTCCCAATGAATTCCCACCAGTTTTTTTGTAATAAGTGCTGAATTTTAAATTGAAATTGTTTAATATTTGTTAGTTATAGTGTTAGTCTTAGGTAAAAAAAGGGAATTTCAAACAAAGCTACTGTATCTCTTATTAGGTGGCAAAAGAACTACTAATATTATATATGAAAATCAAATATAACATAGATTTTTACAATGAGCTAAAATAACGTAGAGCAGTCTGCATTACAATTTTAAGTTAACTTAAAACTCCTTAAGAAATTCAACACAATTTTTGAAACTCTTGCCGACCCTGGCAAAATTTGTTTTAGAATTAGATATTATAAACATAATTATTATGAATTAGCAATGTAGCAGATTGATCAAATTTCATTGCGTGAATCTTAATTTTCATGAAGTTTTAAAGTGATAGAAATATAAATTTAAAAATACAGTGCCTAATTTGTAGCCAAATTTCATATATGAATACCTGCAAGATTAACCTTGGAACTGGTGGAATTTCACTTTGTTCTGGAAGTAAGTTGTGAGGCCCAAATATATTATTTTACTAAATTACTATACTATTCACCTGCACCCGAGAAACATTTTGATTTAACTATCAAAAAGAATATATGTTATTGATTTATTAATACCGTATTTAAAACAATTATTTCATTAAGACCGAAGGCAGAAGCAATCCTCATTAAGCCCGCGGAGGGACAGTCATACGCGGACACATTGAAAAAAATTCGTACTACAGCTATGCCGGGGAATACAGGTACAGAAATTAAAACAATCCGTAAGATAAGGGATGGCAGCATACTTTTCGAGTTAGGCTCAGGTACGAAGGACAGCGCAAAGTTTAGGGATGAGCTCAAGGAAATCTTAGGTGAAGGCACTGAAGTTCGAGCTCTGGATCCTAAAACAAAGTTTGAAATAAGAGACCTGGACTGTTGTACTACAGAGGAAGAAGTTAAAAGCGCGTTGGAGTTGGCGTTGAAGTCTGAGACTTTCGATGCTAATATCACCGTGACTAAGCCCAATACAAGGCAGCAGGTACTTGCCATTATAGATCTGAGAAGTAAAGATGCGAACACCTTATTGAGAAATGGAAAAATTAAAATAGGATGGATTAACTGTAGGATCAGAGAATGGACAAAGTTGGTGCAGTGCTTCAGGTGTCTGGATTTCGGACATCTTCAAGTTGATTGCAAGGGCCCGGAAAGAAAAGGGGAAGGTGTATGCTTCAGGTGTGGAGGAAAAGGCCACAAACGAAGCGAATGCAACGAAGTACCACGATGCATGCTATGTGTTGCAAAAAATTTGTTTGAGAAGGAAGTCTCCCATGGTCTGGGTTCTGAAGCATGCCATGCTTTCCGCGAGGCACTTAAGGAACAAAAGGGAATGGCGGCACGACTGGAGAGGACAATTGACGGAAGAGATTGTAGCACGTCTTGACTTAGTTGTAGTTAATATGGGGGATCGACCCACATTCGCAAGAGGGAAGGCACAGCCCATCATCGATCTGACCTTGGCTAGTCAAAATGTTGCTAGGAGGATTTCAAGCTGGAAGGTTCTGGAGGATGAAACGCTAAGCAATCATTCCTATATCCTCTTTCATCTGGATGCGAATGCAGGAGGACAGGAAGACGTCCAAGTCCACAAAACTTCAAGATCATGGAACACCAAGAAGATAGATCATGTAGCTTATAAGGAAACCCTAGAAGAGATGAAGCTCCTTGACTTTTTCAACGGCAGTTGTCGGGTAATCGCAATAGAAGATAAAGTTAGAGGTGTCACAAAACATATAGTTAAGGTATGTGATAGCTGCATGCCTAAGCGCAGATCAAACACGGATAGTCACAGGGCCAAGTACTGGTAGACGGAAGACATTGCTGCTCTGAGGACGGAATGTCTGAAGGCGAAAAGAAGGGCGACACGATCCAGAGGGAACTAGATTCAAATCGGGCTATACAAAGAAGTCAGACAGAATTTTAAGAAGGACATCAGGGATAGCAAGATGAGGAAATGGCGTGAACTCCTGGAAGAAGTTGATAACGACCCATGAGGATTCCCTTACAAATTAGTGTGTAAGAGGCTGGGAGCTAACAAGAAGAGGCCACCTCTAAACGAGGAACGCTGGGTGAAGGAGATAATTAAGGACCTATTCCCCAGAGAGGAAGTACAACGAGTAAATCGTCCAACAAGAATAGAATTGCTGGGTGAAGAACGATTCCGGCTCGAGGACCTCAAGAGAGAAGGACTACGGCTCAAAATTGGTAAGTCACCAGGCCCAGACGGGATACCCAATGAGATTCTGAAGTGCATCATAGACGATTACCCAAACAAGGTCTTAGATTTATACAACGAGTGTCTCGAAAACGGTCGTTTTCCGGAGCCCTGGAAGAAACAGAAGTTAGTCCTTTTGAGGAAAAGAGATAAGCACTTGGACAAGACCTCATCTTATCGTCCAATTTGCCTTCTGAACACGATGGGGAAAATATTAGAAGGTTTGGTCCTCGGACGTCTAGAAGACCATATGGAATCTATCGGAGGCTTCTCAAGGAATCAATTTGGTTTTCGGCGTGGAATGTCAACTGTAGATGTCATAAAAGAAACGTTGATGATCGCAATGGAGGGTAGAGAGAAGGGAGTGGAGAGGAAAGGTTTTTGTGCTTTAATCGCCATTTAATAGAAATGCATTCAACTCACTCAGATGGCAAGATGTGCTGGAGTCTCTACTTAGGAAGAACGTTCCACTATACCTGAGGACAATCATAGAAGACTACCTGCATCAGAGACAGATAATTTATGAGGGCGACGGTTGGCTTATCCAAGAGAAAATGACAAGAGGAGCACCACAAGGATCACGTCTGGGTCCATTCTTTTGGAAGATTGTTTACGATGAGTTGTTGGAAACGGAATTACCAGACGGAGTGAAAATCGTAGGATTTGCAGATGACAGCATCATCGTCGTGGATGCTCTAGAAATGTCCTGGAAGTAAAGATGGAAGAGAGTATCGCCACAGTCGAAAGATGGCTGACTAGCAAAGGCCTAGAAATGGCCGTCAACAATACGGAAGCAGTTCTGGTAACAAAGAGAAGGACGTATTACAAAGCTTGTCATTAATGGTGTGCGGATCGACTGGAAATCACAGCTGACGTACCTTGGAGTAGAAGTGGACAGAGGACTTTCTTTCGGACCACATGTGAAGAAGGTATGTATGAAGGCCGCCACTGTAGCAGGTAACCTATCGCGCTTGATGCCCAATGTTAGAGGACCAAAAGGAAAAAAAGACGGTTGTATGCAAGTGTGTTTCACTCCATAATACTGTACGCAGCACCGGCCTAGAGTGAAGCAATGACAAAGCAAGTCCATAGGAGAAGGTTGCTGTCAGTCCAGAGGCAAGTGGCACTGAGAGTCACTGCTGCATATAGGACAGTCTCGCAAGTTGCGGTAATGGTTGTAGCAGGAATACCACCAGTGTACCTTTTAGTTTGTGAGAGAAGGGAGGTTTACGAGGAACATAAGTTAAATGAAACTAAGCCAAAAACCACAATAAGTAGGGAAGCTAGGGAGAGGCTTATTGAGAGGTGGCAAGAGGAATGGGACAATGATAACATCGGAAGATCGACCCATAGAATTTTAAAAGATCCAGGACTGTGGATGAACATTAAATATGGCGAGGTAAATTTTTACTTGACACAAGCGTTTACTGGACATGGTTGCTTTAAACATTATTTATGGAGATTTAAGAAAATTGATAGCAGCATTTGTGACAGCTGTGGACAGGAAGATGATGTAGAACATACTCTGTTCAAATGTAAAGATGGACAAAAACTAAAAGAAGAGCTACAAAGCAAGATAAAAGAGGAAATTCTTCCGGAAAATCTAATAACGCTGATGCAAAGAAGCAAAGAAAAGTGGGATAGTATTGCAAACTACATCGTAACGGTGATGAAGCGGAAGGAAGAAGAACTGAGAAATAAGTAAGAAGATGCCTGAACAGTAGGACAGTCGTACGACTGAAAGGTGCCCGGTTGTTCAGGAAGTTATGCTGCTAGTGATACCCTGTCCAACAACAAGGGCCGGAGAAAGAGGTGAGATTTTAGTGGGTCGGCACAGGGCCATCCCCACATAACCCTGTTGTGCGGTACCAACAGGGCATGTGCCTGCACATTTTTTTACACCTCGCGCAAAAAAACCCCAATTATTTCATGTAAACATTGAAATAGTTGCACAATTTTCAAAATCAAATTTTAGTGCAAGTATATAGAAATATTTTTTTCAATTACAGTATAACTGTGTGCAGGATGAACTAAAAGTCTGGAGACACCCCTGTAACTTTTGAGTGAGTAATTGGGAAAAAAACAAACTCAGGTAATGTTGACTAGTTACAAAGATGTACTTTTTTACGCATAAGACAACGTTGTTAACATTTAGAAAATGGGAAATTTTGGGGGCAGCTCAAAAATTGTTTTTCACAAACCCCTGTCATGTGACCATTCATTTTAAATTTGTAGTAGGGTTGAGATAGAGACCTCAAATTTTCACTGTTAGTATTTTTTTTTTGTTAATACTTTTAAAATAAATGGTCACATGACAGGGGTTTGCGTGTAAAATCTTTGAGCTGTCCTCAATATTTCTACTTTTTGAAACGTTGGCAAAGTTTATCCATACATAAAAATGCATCATAATATCTAATAAACACTCCTTGGATTTGGCTCTTCACCAATCACTCAGTAAAAAGTTAGAAGGGCTTGAATCATTCTCGTGTTTAACTGTAAATAACTTAATAGGAATTAAATAGAGACCTTTAATTTTTGTCATTTACATTCTTGTAGCAATACCTTTAAAATGAGGGGTCACAAGGCAGGGGTTTGCATTTAAGATTTTTGAGCTGCCCCCAAAATTTCCCATGGTAACAACGTTGTCTTATGCGTAAAAAAGTACATCTTTGTACCTAGTAAACATTACCTAAGTTTTTTTTCCAATTACTCTCTCAAATGTTTCAAGGGTGTCTCCAGACTTTTAGTTCACCCTGTGTAGGCTGCACATATAAGTAGGCCTAATATGTAAACTGCTAAACCAAAATTTGATAGAAACCTAGAAAATTGTTGTGCCAAGTTAAAATACATTAAAAGATGACTGATTAGCCTCCTTGGAAGTAAAAAAACCCCGGATATTAGTAAAGTAAACATATCTGTAACTTATTTGTTGTGTTTTCGCTCATTTTACCTTTCCTAGGTGCATTAGTATTTAATTAAAGTATTATTTATTGATTGTTGAAAGTTAAATTATCATTATTTAATAAACATTGATTTTTATTTAAAATTTTTGAAATACCTTTGGCGTTTTCTTAGACAGCCCATTGCATTGTCCTTTTGCAGTTTCCTGAAATGAAGGTAACACAAACATTAGCTTGCATCGATTAAGCCAGAAAATTTATTTTTATTTCATTTAGTTTTTGTTACCTTTTCTTTAATCTTCGAGTTCAGTCCTGCTATGATGTTATTGAAGTTTCTTATTAAATCCTGAAATAGAAAAGCAGAATTAAAAGGAAAAACGTAAAAGCTTGTATTTTTAAATCTTTCTATATAGTTACCTAAATCTCTATTGCAGTCTTTATCCTGGTGCGACTTTAGCAAAATGTCTACCTAGTTTGTTGTTAATGCTCCCTTGAACCACTCTTGAGCATTATCTGAATTAAATTAATCTGTAAGGTGATTAGGCTCGGTTAAGAGGACTATAAAAATCTATTATTAAAAAAAATAAAGTCAATTACTTATTTCATGGTTCCACTTTTCAAAGTATTGTTTCAAACTAGACTTCCATTTGACACTTGAAAGAAAATTATGAATTACACTGAACCTGATTACAAATTATACAAGATTAAAAGTTAAAGAAATTAAAACAATGAATTGAAATATTCAAAAATATATTGAACAGTATAACTGTTGTTATGAGGTTAGTTGTACACTCACATGAGTATCTACATGTTCTTTTATACATACATATTAACACGCTTTTATTACCTTGGTAATTATGGTATATATGTCTATGTACTTATGTATCTATGTAACGGAATCTTTGAACGTGATTTTCATCCCTTTTAAAACGTCCGATTGATTTGAAACTATGCACACTTATCAAGAACCGACTACAATGCAATAATTTAAATAGTTTGTCCCATTATCCTTGCCAATACCATCAGGATTAGCGATTTTTTTATAACTTGACCTGTATGTAGCGGCATTTTTCATAGTAATTTTAACCAACTTAAAGACGTAAAAAAATTTATTTATATAAAATCAAAACCAAAAAATGTTTTTGTGAGCTGAAAAATACGTGCAAAGCCACACCTAATATTTGTATAAGTTGTTTTATTTTAGATTAACCAAACACAGTGGTTTTGTTATAACATTTTTAGTTTTTAGCCAATAACTCGGTTATCTTTTAATTTACAGAAATAACAAAAAACCGTTATGTTTGTCATAAAAATTTAACATTTTTAAAGGAAGCCATTTTTAAAATATATGAAGATACGTTATTGGCTTTGTACAGGGGTAAAAGATATCATACAAATATGTATCCAAAATTTGCGTTTGTTATATTTCCTACATCCAAAGATATTAAGTATTTTGGATGCACCATGGTACAAAATAAATACAAAATGGTGCATAGCTGGAAAACGAAGCAATTCCGAACCTATGTTTATATGAACTTTTTTCTTTATTTTCCCTAGAAGAACACGTCCAGAAAGTTTCTCCGTTTCTTCCTGAATTACCCTGTGTAACAGCAAAATAAACATGAAATAAAATTAAACTCCGTTATGAGATTCCATCTGTACTGACATGCATTCTGAACTAATTTACAGAGTTGAAAATCCCTACCACTGGCTACCAGAAATACATTCCCAAACTCTAGTTTAGACCATACCTTTAGTGAATATATTAGAAAGGTTAATTACCTTGTATTTCCGTCTGTCAATCCAATGTTTTCTTCCTACTTAGGATGACTAGTTTCGACGGTTAAACCGTTATCGTCGGATCCTTGATCATCATGTTAAAAATTGTTTTATTTCCGCC
>JAGFPH010020566.1:575-14113 GCA_018207615.1 Philaenus spumarius | reverse complement strand
AAATAGAATATAAAAAAATTTAATATCCACCAAGACATTTTGGGTGAGTCAACTAAATTAGTACCTAATCACAAAACATCAGATCTGCAGACTTCCATTACAAATTCACACCTATTCAAAAGTACCAACCAAATAGCATCACTAACTTCCTCAATCAAAAAATCAACCAAAGGACAATCTTATTTTAAGCAGAAAGTATTAATTTAAATTCAAAATTGTAATCACCATTAAATCATCTCATACTAATTAATCAATCACCCTTTCATTAGGCTAAGTAAAGAAATTGTTATTAGTAGTTAAGAGTTTTTGTTAAATTGTTATGTAGGCTATTATAAAATTTTGTGTTACAACTAATGTGATTTATAACCGCTAGCAAGCCGGCAAAGAAAAAAAAAGACTTATAAACATTGTTAAAGCCCGAGATAATATACATATGTACGAAATTTGTATCATTAATTAAATAAATCATTTTCATTGTACCTCTATTTATTGATAAATCGAAGTCACAAATCGAGAAATTCTTATAAGATTAATATTGAAATTAGTAAAACTATAAAATTGGCTTCCAACTAGTGGGGCTTTATAAAAGGAAAATAGTACTATTATAGTTAAAAATAATAATTTTATCAAAATATTATGGTAAAGTTAGTTTAGTAAATTCAGTAACTAATCATTAATTAAAATTTAGAGAAAGAGACAAATTTATAAATTAAACATTAAGAAATTGTATATTAAATTATTTGTACGTTTATTAAGAACAATTTTCATTAAGTATCATGTTAATTCAACCTTTGTTCAATAAATTCAATAAAAATTCTAAATTTTATTAATTTAGAAAAATTGTAGCTATCAAATTAATCATATACCATGTACAATCTTTTATTATTAATTATATACATTTAATTCAAACCATCAAACGTCTTTGAAGTTATTTCAACCAATTAGTTGTGAGTCAGACCTCTCAGGCCAAGCAAAGATTGATTCGTAAGTCGGATCTGGTGGAGCCCCCAAATAAAACTAACCATACATGGTTTAAAAATTATAAACCTCATAAAGGTAAACAGAAAAGTAAAAATAATCCTTACATAGTGAAAACACAGAAATATAATAAATAAAAACCTTACATGGTGGAGGCGCCGGGTTTTCAAAATGCTTAGATACGAGATTACCACAGGGACAAGTGCAATATTCCAGAAAAACCTAAACAAAACACTACTGTAGCAAAACATCTGTTTTCAAAATGCTTATCTTACCTAGACGATACCATAGTATTCGTACCGACATTTGAAGAGAAATTACACAATCTAGAAGCTGTTTTAAATGAACTAGACAAAGCAAATCTAAAACTAAATACAAAAAAATGTAAATTTTTACAAAGAAATTGAAATATTGGGACACAAGGTTTCGACAGAAGGGATAGAGCCACTACAATCTAATATACAGCCAATTTATTAGATTTCAAACAAACAAAAACCATATGTAATATAAGAGCTTTCCTAGGAGTTTCAGGCTTTTTTAGAAAATTCATCAATGATTACGCAAAAATTACACACCCCTTTAACAGAACTTCTCAAAAACCAACAACAAAAAAAAAACAAAAAAAACTCTAAAATAATTTGGACAGAAAATTGTAACAAAGCTTTTGATCAAATAAAATCAATTTTAACCAATACACCACTGTTATCATATTTTAAAGAAACCAGGAACGTATACACTGATGCTTCGAATATTGGAATCGGAGCGGTATTAACACAAATAGATCCTAACAATAATCAAGAATTTCCCATAGGTTAGTTATCAAGAAAATTAAAACCACATGAAACAACATAAAACCTACAACTGCACCTAATCTTTACCTTCATAAACACACGCTAATGGGCTTGGCCTTGACTACAACTGGAGTGATGACGCACTGTCTGGCGCGTGAAGGTGGAGTGGGAAAAGTTTTCAACTTGTTGCCAACAAGTTCCTTGTCTTTTAGCGTCCATAATCATGTTGACAACTTTCTTTGATCTTTACCGATAACAGATGGGAAACAAAATTTTTGTTGTCAACATCCAACAGTTGTCAAAACAACATGTTGACAACTCCGGTGTAAACGAGGTTTTAAACTCAACTTGATGTGCTTCAATAATTAGATCTTCATTCTACTTCTATGAAACTCTCTCTGCTAACATGACAGGCTATCATCAAAATCTGTAACTGCTATGTAAGTAAGTTTTGAATCTATAATATATTGTGTACCACGGTCTCTTTTAGTTGTTCATTTGAACAAGCTATGAGGAACAGAATGGGTGATAGAAAAAAAAATAGCAATGATCTCTTGCATAATCTTTGTATTTACAACAGTATTTTGTATTCTCTAAGGCTGGGTTGCATCAACCGGGATCAAATACCTGGATCAGTAAATCCTGGATCAATTATTTGATCCAGGTATGGTGCAATAGAAACCAATACAACTTTCCTAGATCCTGAATCAAATACAACTTTGATCCTAGATCAAAACTGATCCTGGTTGGTGCAATTCAGCCTAAGGATTTTAAAATGTATAATTATTATTATGCTGTGAGAGTAAGGTTAACCCTTAAGTGCGCGCGCGGGGGCCGAAACGACCCCAGGGAAATTTAATTTGTGATATTTCCCACATTTGGTTGGTATTAGTGTAGTGCTGTTAGCTACCTTCTGGGTGGTCTATGCGTTAGTTTTGCGCAACTGTTAGTTTTTCGCTAACCTTAACGAGAAACGCGTACAATCCGTGACAAATAGAACTCTGCACTCTTGGGTCGTTCTGGCCCCCGCGCGCGTACTCGTGTTACCTACCAATGTTGTATGTTCGGGGTCGTCTATTACCCCGCGCGCCCACTAGTGTTACTTTGTATAGTGAATACGTATAGTTGTTTTTAGCATATGAAGCCGAAATAGATTTGTAAATAGTTTTTTGTGTAAATATATTAGTAAATAATGATTGAATACGTACAGTTGTTTTTAGCATATGTGGCCGAAATAGATTTGTAAATTATGTATTGGTAAGTTCACCTAACAGTATGAACAAAATTCTAGCAACAACTTAGATACAAATTTGTAAAACTCAAAATTATATTCGGGTTAAAATGTTTATTTGCAAATTATTAAAAAAAATTATTAGAATTATAAAACATTTACGCTGTATAGTTTGATTTATATTAATTTGAAACTGACAAAGCTTCACACTCTGCGATTGCATCGTAAGCTTAAGTATAAAAAAAAATATAATAAATATATGATTCAATAAAGTATTTAAAACTTTATATAACTGTGGTTTTACAATGTTCATAATATACAAAACAATTACCGTTGACAAAATATTTGTAGGCCTATCGCAACGCAAGATTGTGCTTGGTCGCTCTACTAAGTTTTGAGGTAATTCGAATAAAAAAAAATATGAAATTAAGGTGAATTTCATGCAAACACATTGTTTACCTATTCTACAGCCGAAATAAGTATGGTTACAAAAAAAAACCGAGTAAAAGTAGCTAAAACGGATGTTTTTATCGCTGGGGTGGTGAACGACCCCGTGCGCGCACTCACGTAACAAAAGGAGGCGCGCGCACTTAAGGGTTAAGTATTTCTATTCTGCACTTTAAAGTGATCTTTATCCTATACTATTAAAGGAGGAAGTTCTGTATGTATCCAAACTTTAAAACGGCTCTAACGATTTTCACGAAAATTTGCATATAGAGGTAGTTTGACGCCAGGAATTGAATGCGCTAGGTCTTATATCTGTTAAAATTCGCTAATTGTCTCTTTTTGCCTTTTAATTTCCATCATCATTGCAGTTAAGCCTATAGGAGAAGAAGAAATAAAGTTAACTAGATCTGTAACTAAGAAAGCAGAAAAAGATGTTTTCACTTAACAAAGAAAATTTTAATAGGGGTTGTTTGACGCCAGGAATTGAATGCGCTAGGTCTTATATCTGCAAAAATTCGCTAATTGTCTCTTTTTATCTTTTAATTTCAGTTATCATTGCAGTGAAGCCTATAGGAGAAGAAGAAATAAATAAAGTTAACTAGATCTGTAACTAAAAAAGCAGTAAAAGAAGTTTTCACTTAACAAAGGAATTTTAACATATGTTCTTAAAATTAATTAATACCAAATAGGCCTATTATAGCCCCATTTCACTAACTGTTAGTTCCTCACTACAGTACCGTTGTAATAAATAATTTCCTGTTTTAAATAAATAATTATAGTCTGTTACATAAACTGTTTAATACTCCACGTAAGTAATATAATAATATTATAGTTTGTACGAATTGGGAAGGACTCTGAGTGATTAACATCCCTTCCACCAACGCACGCACACTCGCCAGCATTGCCGCAACAGGCCCTACCTACCTCTCGCAGGTGGTCAATGACTCACCCACTCAAGAGCATAATAAAAAATGACCTTTTTGTGATTTCAAAATTTGTTCTTTTCGTTTTAGTTTTTTTATGATCTACATAAAATTCTGAGCAAATTGAGACCAAATACGATATAATTACAATGATTTTGAAGTACTGTATATAAAACTAAACTCAGTCTAACCACAGAGAAGAAAATAATTGATGGGCATTTAATTGGGCCTTACGTATTAGGAAGACTAAATGGACCAACGTATTTAGTTTTTTTTAGGGACATTTTGCCTGAACTTTTAGAAAATGTTCCAGTTCAACTAAGACATACGATGTGGTTTCAACACGATGGAGCACCAGCCCATTTCTCCAATATTGTCAGACAATATCTGGATGAAGTGTTCAGAGATCGTTGGATTGGTGGTGGTCCGATCCCATGGCCTCTACGATCCCCAGATCTCACACCTATTGATTTCATTCTGTGGGGACATATGAAACAATTGGTATATGCAATTCCTGTAACTGATGCTTTGGATCTTGTAGCAAGAATTGTTGAAGCTGCTGCAACCATTCAAGAAAGTGGTGTTTTCAAAAAAGTCAGAGTCATCTTTAAAACGCTTTCAACTCCGCAACGAAGTTCAAGGACGCCATTTTGAGCAACGATTATAAAAATTATTATAACCCTCTGTTCAATAAGTCGCTTAATAGATATTGACACCACTTTACTTGTAATCAGCTGTTTTGTTGTTTGTTGTGTTCTAATGGACGTTTCAATAACCATGGTAAAGTGGTTTGCGCAGAAGCAGTAATGAATGCCCTTCTCCCTCCAACACCAGTCTTTGTCGTTTTGTAAGAAAAATACAGTCTGTGTCAAATCCATCGATTAGAGGGCCGCCGAACAATTTTTAGTATTGGACGCGCTTTCAATTACAAGCTTCTGCACAGTACTAGGATTATTTAAATAGGACAAATTTTATATATTTGTAATCTGCGTGATATGTTGCAACTAACAGTATAAATATCTTCCAGTTTAGTAAATGTTCGGAATTTATACAATAAGAAATACTTAGATTTTTTTAATCGGGACATGAAAAAGTAGTAAAGCGTAAACTTTTTATATTTTTAGGGTAGAAAGAAACTTCCAGCGGCAAAGTTGTAGAAAATTAGTTGATCTACATATTTTATTTCAAACATTTTTCAGTCAGATGTTTGGTTTGTCCACAAATCGCTTGCAAATAAGCGCAACCAATATTATCAGGTAATAGCCTAATGTAAACATATTGTTTTTTCTTTTTCTTATATCTATAGTTAATTTATAATAATTAACTGAATTGAAGAGTGGGACAGTTAATAATTTAATGTAATGTAAATATATTGTTTTTTTTTTATGTCTATACTAAATTCATAAGAAACTACTTGAAGAGTTGGACAGTAAATTATTTAATGTAATGTAAATATATACTATTTTTCTATTTACTTATATCTAGGGCCTATAGTAAATTTATAATAAACTACTTTATAAGTTATAAAATATCCTTTAATTTAAATCGTATTTTAAGCGTGTTTAGTACATGTTTTATTTAAAATGTCTCGATAACATAAAGTAAATACTGTAAGCCGACATAACTAGGGTTGACTGTACAATGCTCCGCCTAAACTTAGGAGGGGAAGTATGGTGGGATAGGTACTCTGTCTCACTCGCACTACCCGCCCTACGCGCCATCCTATATGATTTTATCTATAACCCATGTTAACAAAAATGTAATTTCCTTAGTAACTGTTATCCTTCAGTCAATAAGAATAAATGATACATCATGTTATTTGTCTTAAAATTGTCTAAATTTTTTGTGTCTTAACATTTTTTGATAAAATTTTTAGTTTATTAATTATTAAACTTGAAATATTTTGAACTGCCTCCATCTTGAAACGAAAAGTTGTATGAAAACAAAATTTTAATTGCATTTATAAACTACCTACAGTAACAATCATACCAAGTAACATGATTTTCTCTCAACCAGTTTCAAAGATATTAAGGTTTTGAGAAAAAACACATACAGACAGATAGACCGAAAACGGAATGAGATAGGACACATGTTATGTTACATTTTCTGTTTCTTTTGACATGCTGAATACCGTGATAAAGTTTGTTCATATGGTTGCAAGACACACACATTACTTTATATAAGTCTAAAATATAAGTCATTTTAAACGCCCGATTTACTAAAAGTACCAAATTCAAGTTCCTCTGTATGAAAATCATTTTTCATTCTTTTAACAACTATCTATTTTTTTCTTCAATCATTTGTTGATTAGTTTTCGCTTTGATGATACGACATACATTTTATGAAGTTTAGCTCATACAAGCCAAAACACACCCATCCCTTACACTGAACATAAAATGATTACGAAGAGGAAGATGTGAACTACCAAAAATGCCAAAATAGAATTGACAGATTTATAGTCAGTGACAAGGGCATCAACCACCAATATCTGAGGTTTGTGGTTACGTCCTCCTCAATATCTGAGATGGTATCTCAAAATCAATTATATATTTGATGGTTAAACCATATAGTTTTATGTTCTTTATGCTTATTCACAACTAGTCTATATCCTAGTTATACATATTATTTTGCTGTGTGAGGAACTTACATTCAAATATTACAGAACATTAAAAATTTCCATTTAACAATCAGACAATACTCTATAAAATATTTTAATACATTAATTTGAAAAATATAAGTGTTGCTGAAATTACCCGCATTACATAGTTTCTTTCAAATTCAGATTTTTTAAGTCTTGGCTGCAAAGATGAATTTTTATAGTCACCTTTTTTTTGTTCCTCAGGTTTTAGAAGCTGCAAAATAAATAATATACTACTTTCAAATAAATTTTACAACTATAAACTCCAAAAGTACTATGAAATGAGGATTCATAATAAACCAAAAACTCAAACAATTAATTATTTATGCTTAAAATCAATATTGAATATATACATTTTGTACACTAAACGAGCAATTGCTCATATTTTTATTCTAGCATAATAAAGCCTTTCAATGGAGCCATAGTTTAGAAAATAAAATTACAGTTTTTAGTGATAACTGATACGGTTGTACCTCTGAATTAATCTTCTTAGTGCTTGGTTCATCCAAAACGTCCAATGGTGTATCATTGATAAACTCTAATGTACTATGGGCATTTTGAAGGCATTCATTAATTGAGATTACTTTTTGTGGCCCAAGTTTTAAAGATGTGTACTCCACCTAAAATGTTTAAAAAAAGAATAGGTTTATATGTTAAGTATAGTAGCCTATATATATATATAAGTATATTCCTTCTCTGTGGTCTAACCATGAACCCGAGGATAAATTAAATAGTACTGTAAAATGTTTGGTATACTCCAAATAAAATATTTAAATTAATAAAGTGTAAAAAATTATAGGTTTCGTTATTAGTTGACTTAGATGAAACCTTGGTTACAAGGGAGTTAGAAACAATACAAACAAATATAATTCTATAAAAAAACATATAATTCTATGTTTATACAAACATCTACATTTGTAGATCATTTGTAGATCTAAATTGAAATTTGAATAAGAAAACAATGCATTAAATTTATAATACTACGTCATACAACAAAGAACAGTATTTACACGAACATGAGATTATAACAAATTTTATAAGAACAGTATTTACACGAACATGAGATTATAACAAATATTATAAGAACAGTATTTACACGAACATGAGATTATAACAAATATTATAAGAACAGTAATTAGTAGATTTCATATTGTAACAGTAATTAATTAGGGAAATTTATATTAATTAAGTTACAGCGTATTCTGTATTTAAACTATTTATTTCTTATTTTATACTTACATGTATATTGTCATACGGCAATGACAATTTTAACAGCATAAATATGTGTAAAAAGTTTAAAAATACAATACTTTAATGAATGAGTGCTATTTGTGTTGTAACATTTTGTCCCAAATGTATTGTAAAATAAACTAAGAAAGTATAAGGATCCTGGTATAAAAACAAGTAAATAGATAGATAGCCTATTTAACCTAAAAAACTCGATCTACATTAAAGTATTTTGAAACAAGTAAATTCATTTCAGAACTTTTAATTTAATAAGGAAATAACGATAAACACTTTTAATATTAATATAACACTTTAACTTACCTTAATACAATACAAACCTAACCAAACATTGGAAATTAAATGAAGCATAGCCTACCAATATATTCGAAATACTTATATCTCAGAATACTATTAGCAAATAAATTTAATCATGTAAAGTAAGTTATAATAGATGTTAAAATTAAGAAACAATGTACAATTTATTAAAATCAGTGTTATAAAGTGTGAATAGATATTGAAACGTATAAAATAGGTTATATGACAAAGATTGGAATTTTTTTTTTTTCTCTTGTTTAGCCTTTTTGGCTGGGCACCGATTTATATCATGCGGCCCGTATATTCCATGGGGTTAAAATGCGTCCTTAAGTCAAATAATGAGTTCTTTTACTGATGACACTTTTCTATTTTTGAATTTATATGTTAGTAGGTATGACAAAACATTTATGTACAACTAGACTAAAAAAAAAAAAAAAATCCTGAGTGATTGGGTGATTGTTATTCACAAAAAAGTGGGATATTATAAAATAGGATTTGAAAAATAAAAATAAATAAATCATTAGGGTTTGAAAGGATTGGAGGACTGGTAGATAGGTTAAAGTCTTCTCGTCTGAGACTCATCAGACTTTGCCTCCCGAAAGGATGAGTCTTGGATGAAGAAACCCATGATGGAGAAACATGTTATAATAAAATATTATTTCTTTTTAAAATAGCCTTACGTTGTGGAGCCAAATTGTAATAAAAGTATGATTTCCTTTTAAATTGAATTTATCAGATTTCAATTGTATATCTCAAAGCTGAAAGAGCACTACAAATATCTCACTGGTTCTACTTATAGGCTAGGCCTATTCCAACAATACAATAATTATAAGTTTTAAAGTTATAACAAATCTGGTTTATTAAACAATATATTGAATCTCCTTTTACATTTAAATATATATATAATCTTATTATTACATATCAAACATTTTAATTATTTTATAATTACTAAATATTTAGATCTCTTAATCTCGGGTCAAAAAGGTTTGTGGCTAATTAAGTATGCAATCTGTAGCAAAAAGAATCATATAATTAATTACTGTAATAAATATTTAAAATTGCTAACTATTAAAGTATAAATTTTCAAATAAATGTTCAATTTCTAATTATGGTTCCTAATTTCTTATAATTTAACAATTTGGTAAGTCTATATTTAACACTGAAGTTTTGGTAATTGTTCTTTAAATGTACTTTAATAAATATGGCCGATACTACCTTCCCAGGAGCTCAATTGAAACATTAATACTTCCTTTGTTTATTTAGAATAGCTGATATTATTTTAGCTCTTGAAATTCGTAATAAAATTATTTCTGCTTCCTTCTTAAATGGATTTAACTATTTATATTGTCTTTACTTTAATGTAATGTTGAATTAATTTTAGAGCCTCTTAACAAAAACGTCTGTATCATGCAATGGTTAACTAGAAAGTAATAAAAGGGCTTAGTTCTTCTTCAAAAGAACCCGCGACACTGTGCACTGCCTTACTGAATAGCTTTGCTATACGTTTTCCACTTTAGTGTTATTTAAATCAAATGTTCTTTTTATAAAATCAATAAGGTAAACTTTTATAAGTTTTGCCACTTGTATAATCGTTTTTTACCAATGTTTATAATTATTTATGCCTTTAAAATGTTCAAAATATTCATTTTTTAGAAAAATATAAAAGTATGTATACGGGTGATAATGTACGCATTGGAAACAGCTGTTTTTAATTCCGATTTAACTTTAATCGATTGTCTTTGCAGTTTGAGTAGGTTATACCACTGCTTTCACTTTCATTTGCTTTGTTTACACATTTATAATATTCCAACACTGTTTTAACACTTGTTTTTCAAATAATTTACAATGTTTCTTAATTTTAATTATACTAAATCTAGTAATACATACGCATAATTATACACGCTAATAGATTTGAACAATGAAATATGATTGCATACTTTTCAATTTTTTGTAATTACATTTTACAGTAGCCTAGGCTTGTCGATTTATTTTTATAAAAGAAAAAGGTAAGTTAATTTCTATTTAGCCTTATTTATTGATATTATATAATTATTTACTGTGTTTAATTATTACAAATAATGAAGTTAAATTACTTTCATTAGGTAGGCTAATTCTTGCTAGGTACAATTTTGAGGTTATATTTTCCCAACTGGGCTAAAATGTTATAACTGTCCTCCAATTTAGAATTTTTATAAAAACTGACAGTTTTTTAACAAATTTTAAATTCTTTAACATAACATTTTTGGTTATTAACAACACATATAATCTTAATAATTATTTAACATTCTCAACAACTACTATATACATAAACATCTTGATATTAACAATTATATACAAACTTCAAAACAGTCAACTGACTAATAATAATTATAAGGAAGTTAAGCAACAACTCTATTGCCAATTCCCTACTGTAATCTCCTCTTACTTATGTATTTACATTTAATTACATTCTTCCCTATCCAAATTCTTCTCATAATATTTCTTGATACTGGTTATATGAAAAATTCCCTTTATCTTTGCAGGCTTATCAATATAAGACAATAAATAGGTTGCTTTGAAAATATGGTTTTATAATTTATTAATATGTCGCTTAATTGTTTCTTCTGCTTCTGGTTTAATAATTCTATTTTATCTAGTTCCTCTCGAATAATCTCCTCTGTCACTAAATTGTTTTTTGTGGTTATTTCATAGTCGTCTTCATAATATTTGTTGCCTTCAATCATCTCATATTCCTTTCTTCCAATCAACTCACATCTAATTCCGTCGTTTCTTTCCCTGTCCATCTTTATTACCTCATTCTTGTTATCATAATTAATCATTATATTATTTTCATTGAAATCTAACTTCATTCTCAATTCACAAATACTGTCCATTCCTATAATTACTTCTCTTAACAAATCGGGTACTATCAAACATTGCATATCATAATATATTTCTCCAATTTTTACCTTCAACATAATCATGCTCTCAACTCGTCGACTCTTCTTTCCTGTTGCTGTGACTATATTGACTCCTACCACAGGTAGCTCCTCAAATCTACCTAACCTGTTTTTATTTTGCAGAAACCATTCTTTCTGAATGCATGTTGCATTACTACCAGAATCAATTAAACACTTTATCCTCAATTCTCCTAATTCTATATAAATTTCTGGGCTATACTCATTATATCTATTTGTTTTATCCGCATTGTCCTCCTGATCACATTCAGTTAAAAATTTCCTATCGTATAGAACAGTAGTGATTATTATATTGTCTTCAATTCTAGGCCTATTTATTTCTATTATGTTTTCCTGTTCTCTATCTTCCAATTGATTCTGTTTATTTAATTTAAAATTTTGTTTAGTTAGTTGCACTGAAATATCTTCTAATTTTGTGTCATCTTTATTAATATTATTTACATTTGCATTGGATGTTTCAGTGCTTAATAGTTTAAAGCCGGAGTTGCCTTACATACATTCTCCTGTGTCTCTGTTTGTGCCTTTATTACATGTACATTTTTATTTTCTTGTGGTTGTCTTACCCCTGCATTCCTTTGGAATTGTACAATATTCTGTCTGGGTGGGCTATTTTGAAATCGTTGTTGGTTAGTTTCCACTGATGGCCTATTAAATTCTCTATTTACAAATGGTTGAAACGGTGTGCGGTTTGGATAGTTATTTTCTCTTGGTGATGGCCTATACATGTTATTTCTATTGTTTATTTGGTTAAAGCTATTAAAATTTCTATTTCTGTTTATTGGATAACCTTGTTCTCGAAATGGAGTCCTAAATTTATTTTCTCCCTCCGTCTGCCTGAATTTCCTTCTATTCTCTTCATTTTTCCTGACTAGTTCGTTTTTCTCCTCTATATCTTCTTCATTCAAGAACCTTTCCATATCCCTGATTGTATTTATATTTTGTATCCTCCTAGCATCTTTTATCTTGTCGTCAAAATGTCTTGCTAGTCTTCTAACAACTTCGTCTTCCAATGGTGTCGGTGTCAAATTCCGCATTAATATGACCTTTTCAATAAAATATTCTGCCCTGCTTAATTTACCATCTGGCCTATACTTCTCTACTTCGATCCTATTCCTTATTCCATTTTGTATTTCATCATTCCAGTATTTTTCTATTAGCCTTTCTCTAAATCTCTCTATGCTGTCTATTTCTTCTCTAACAATCTGCCACCATCTTGCTGCATTACCTTCCATTGATAGATCTATTAACTCTCTAACTGTTGAAATCTCTCTATTTTCTCTGATACATTTCTCTTGACTTTTTATTATATATCGTGTCATTTGCTTCAAATATTCTATTGGGTTGCTTGATTTCCCATCAAATTTTGGTATATTTGAATTATTTGAGTTTTCACAACTAACATATAGTACTTGTGTACTACCACCTGCATTTTTATACTTTTCAACTTTCTCGTCTGTTTCATTTAGCCTTTCTCTAACTTTGTCTATATTGTTTCCCATTTCCTTCATTTTATTCTCAAACACATTATCTAAATCTATTATGTGCTTTCCTTGTTCATTCAAATCTGATTTTAAGTTCAATATTTCTCCTTTAGTAATGTCAGTTTGTTCGATTAGCTTGTCCTCCAGTTTCTGATAGTTTCCTTTAATATCCTTCTCGAGTGTGTCATAACTTGTCAACATTTGTTCCCTAAATTCTGTAAGTTTACTCTCTATTTTCTCATCAAACTTGGTTAGTAATTCTTTCTTTACCTCGAGCATCTGTTCTGAACTTTCCTTAATTTGTGCATTTAAATATTCTAATTTATCTGCATTTTCTCTGAACTTAGCATCAAATTGTTCTGAATTTTGTTTTAATTTAGCCTCTAATTTATTTGAATTTTCTTCCATCCTATCTGAAGTTAGTTTTAATTTAGCCTCTAATTCATTTGAATTTTGTTTAAGTTGCATTTTCAAATCTTCTCCCATTTTATCTGAACTTAGTTTTAATCTAGCCTCTAGCTCATCTGAAGTTAGTTTTGAATTTTCTCTT
>JAGFPH010020565.1:0-14114 GCA_018207615.1 Philaenus spumarius | reverse complement strand
ACTCCTGAAAGGGTTAGCGCTTGTAGCATTTAAGGTTGTACAAAAATACTAAAAATAAAAGGTATAAAAGCCGAAAAATGCTTACAAAATATAAGTTTCTACAATAAATTAGCGTTGAGAGGCATAATAGAAAATGGCAGGCATTCAACCTGATTTTTAAACTCTATTCGAAAGTAACAAAGGTCACCCGTATAAAATTCTTATATGATAAATTTTTTATAAGATGTCAAAATGGGGAGCAGAGTGAACCAGTAGTTAATAGCTATTCAAGCCTGCAGTTGAAACCTTCAACACAATTGCTTAGGTTTTTTTCATAGGCGAAAACCCGGTTTGGTCATCTTCGCCTGGTGTAGTATGGATTATAAGTTGTTTGTCAATGCAGCAAATAAAAATAAAACATAATGGCAATTAAAATTATTCTTAAAATGTCCAACATTCTCCTTTGCACGCCCTATATGATCTGCCCACTTTTATGAAATGTATTATATTTTTGTTCTCCAGCAAACTTTCTGTCTCAGCATTACTTTTTACCTTCCAATAGCCACTAACCTGTGTCCATCGTAATTTTTTCTAAATATCTTCCCTTCAACTTGTGACAATCACTAGGTTTCCGCACCATAAAAAGTAACTAATGCAATATATACGCAATATATAATTTCAATTTTGTTACTTTGGATGGTTGAGATTTGAGAAGTTTAAGGCTTGCAAATTAAGCTCTATTCCCAGCCATACTCTACTATCCATTGCATTAGTCATTTTATGTTCATTATTTAAGGCAGACCAAGGTACACAAATTACCAAGCTAAATTTGTGAAGACATTCTTAAATACTTTGTCTTTTTTAATTCAACTAAGTCCCACATTGGCACCATGTTTTAATTAATTATTTCAGTTGCTTCTCTTAGCCCTACTTAACCTTTTGTGACAGTATAAATAAATATACCCAGCATACGCGCAAATCTGTTATGTTCTATTAGCAATAGTCCCAAGCATGATTGCATCATTTACCGCTTCATGCAGGGCTATGTTAAATAGCCTCGTTGACAAAGCATTTCATTGTGGCACACCAAACTGTATTTCCAACCCCTTGTAAAAAAAACGTCTAAAATCTCAAAAGCATAATCCAACACCAAGAGTATAATTTGTTTTAAACCTCCACGACAATGATTATTTACAGATTATAATTTTTAATAATATACTAGTAGTTCTTTAAACATTAGACCTCGTGAAACTATCTAAAATCTGCTCTTTATTGTCTAATAGGAAAGGTTCTCGAAACATATGGCATACTATAAATTTAATGTTAGGGAGATAACAAACGGGGTTAGAAAAGGGTTCAATTTCCTAATTTCAATCCAATGATGTACAAAATCTGTCAAATCAATTCACTAATTATTTTGCATCCATGTATTCCAATCACAACGCAAATTGGCTGAATACGAATGTGTCTTTTCATAAACCTCTTTCGCATCAGTTCACATTTTCCTCTTGTCATTAGAAATATACCGTTATTGCAAATCTCAATACCAAAAAACGGCAGGACTCGAGCTAGAGGTATGAAAGAAAATTCACAAATAATCACAGAACCTAATACAGTATACACTTAATTAACCTAATACAGTATATAATTATTCTTTCTTTTTCATTCATTTCTGATTTTGTTTTCCCTTAACCACCTTTGCAACTGCATAAAAAATGACGTGAAATAAACATTATTGCACATGTCGTTTTAAATGCCATCAAGGAATATTCATTTAAAATTTGAAAAAACCGACAACGCATTTGGCCGTGACTGGGAAATAAACAGATTTTTGATGGACGAAATGCCGAACGGTCGATATAAATTGGTAATAGGTAAGTCTAATAGGCCTACCAAATTTGAAGCGTTCTAGTGCCTTTTTATGACTTTTCTGCTTTAGATATTACTAATTAGATTTCGAACATTATATCTATTTATGTTTATAATTTTTACTAAACTAGATTTTTAAATACTCTTTAATTGGGTTTTTTTTTGTTCTCAGTGTGGCTGTTTTGATTTGTTAGTTTCTTTCAATTAAAAACTTTTTACAGGTTACAATTTTTTAATTTATGCTGAAAGAATTTCTTTCGATTAAGAACTTTTTACAAGTTAACATTTTTTAATTTATGCTGGAAGAATTGTTTATGCTTTATTACACTTTGTATAACATTTAGGTTCAACTTATTACTTTACACATTTTTTTAAAGATTTATTTGTATAGGCACAGAAAGCAAAATTTAGAGCCTACAAGATTCTGACACATATTAATATTTAAAACATTTGAAAAAGTTTTAAAAAAGTTATTGATTCATGGGATCGAACCATGACTGCTTATATTTTTTAGAACTGAAACTATAGATGCTAACCATTTGTTGACCATTCAGCTACCGTTCACTCGGTGTACTATGAACCAGGGACGATCCTGGGGGGGGGGGATGTTTCCCCCAAACCTCAGAAAAAAATAACAGGAAGGCAGGTATACATTTTGCTGGCAATTGTCTTCGGCACATATTACGGTCACATTGCATCTAAAAGTCACAAATATTTAATCACAACCAATCGGATATTTTGAACTCAAGTCCTTGTGTTTTAATAGTCTGTACTAACATTTTACGCTGAAGCATTGGCAACTCTTAACACTACAGTAAAAGTCTACAACTAATAAACAAAGACAATGCCATGTTGTTTAGCTGCTAGTCGCTGTGTCTAGTGTTGTGAGTGAGAATTGCTCTTTTTTTCTTTCTAATGAATGCTGCAAGCCACACAGTTGTACAGTTTTGCGATTATTTTCAACGCACGGTGGTGAGTTCATAACTTTTGTTATTAGCCTAATATTTTAGTTTCTTTATGGTAGTTGCAGCTAGTGTCTACATCTTAGTTTATTATAACAACTTCAGCCAGTACATAAAATATCTTGCCCAATTTTAATGGCATTATACTTAGGCCTAATTAACCATACTGCTATTGCGAACCGTAGTACCAATATCGAATAAGTATCTCACTTTATTACTTGGGGAATATTAATGTTTCCTTCAAAAGTTACGAAACAAAGACATAATATGCTGCAGGTCGTCAAGTCTAAAAACCTGACACACTCTGCAATCGGTAATCGGTTACTTAGTTTGTACAATCGCCTGTTGCAGCAGCACAAATCAACCATACTGATTAATATGTTACCTATTGGAAATCTTAAATCTAACATGACAGCGCGACATGGGCTGTGGTTACACTACAGCCGGATTCAGGACTGTCGAGCATGGCCGTAGACTGAAGAAAAAAACAAATGCCCTCCTTCCTTAACATTTTATATATAAGACGGGGAGACATGGTTACATTACGTCCGTTCCGTCCAGCCTACTACTACCTCGGATGGCAGTAGACTGCCGTGCACGGATGGCAATCAAACTTGTTTGTTTTTGTTCTTACAAAGACTGTCCAATACCTCCCCATTCACTTCTACAACTCTGTTCAACCGAAGTCCACTGTATCGAAGAAGTACTGTAAAAGGTAAATTTATTTGATAATGGATAAAAGTAAATTACTGAATCTACTATGACTTATTAAATCGTCTTTACTCTGTCAAGAACATAATCAAATGTTGAATTGTCCGTCCTTAATATGCTTAAAATTTTGTAGGGTAATTTATTAATTGTAAACAATGTTTATTATCATTTATTTTGTTATTCACCATTCCGACTACTGTTATAAATCAATATAATTTGAACAACTTACCGTTGTCAGTAGTAAAATTTGCCGTATGTACACGACGGCCGTTTCGGCTATTCAGCCATTATCAAGTGGTTTGGAGGAAATCCTCCGTTGTCATGAAACACTTAACACAAAATTCACAAAACATTTAAATAATTTAAAAATCACATTTGTTAAAAACATGTCCGATGGGCCCACTGTTTCGTGTTAAGTGTTTCATGACAACGGAGGATTTCCTCCAAACCACTTGATAATGGCTGAATAGCCGAAACAGCCGTCGTGTACATACGGCAAATGAGACTACTGACGACGGTAAGTTGTTCAAATTATATTAATGTTTATTGTGTCTCCTTCATTGTGCCTGCCCCATAACTCATGTACCCAAATTTTCTTTTAACAAACTTTTTCACTAAATTCTGTTCTAACAATTCTTCCCATTCGTCTGACGAGGATGACATTTTAACTTACACTGGATGTATGAAACTGTGTGGACTGTAATGGAACACTACTTTCAACTAGACGCCTGTGCACGGCAGTCCAGAATCCGGCCGTGCTCGCCAGTCCTGAATCCGGCTGTAGAGTAACCGTAGCCTTGTGATGGTTCTCGAAATTATGCATCAACAATCTGTGTAGAAGGCATCATTTTTTGAATTTGAAAATCTGTATTATTCTTTTTACAAAATTGAGAATACGTACATAATTCATTAATGCTCATGTTATCAAAAAATATTTTCAAATTTCGAAACATGTAGGGATGAAGATAATTTATTGCAGTATAATACAATAATGCTGTATTTCTTTGAGAATGACAATGTAATAACTTTTTTTAACACAGGTCTTTGATATATTCTTTTTTTACTCGCGCTTCCAACAAAGTACGGTACTGTACATTATAAAGTGTACACTGTATAATTCTTTGCAAGAATATCAAAAGGAGTCATTCAGGGCAGTAGATATAATTTTTGTTTGGGTGGGCTGATTCTGATTGATACAGTAGAACTCCAATTATCCGGATTGCCAATTATCCGGATCAGATTTGAATAAGAACATAGTCAAACGCATGCGAGACTTGGCGGCGCGGAATCGATTTAAGGTAGCAAAACAGCTGACTGCCTGGTATGTTTAAAAAATGTATTTTACAGTGATTTAGTATTGTTTGTAAATATTACGTAATGTAAACATTGTCATTGATATTGTTTTTTCATAATAAATACCGTAAATGTTCTCTATTGTGTTTTGTTTACGTTTTTCTCCTAAAAATGGCCTTTTTTGAGAAAAATCCAACTATCCGGATTTTTGATTATCCGGATCGGGTCCGGTCCCAATTAATCCGGATAATTGGAGTTCTACTGTAGTATAAACCACACCGGTTTAAGTCAAGAGGGAAAAAATTAAAATTTTAGGTATATAAAGTCAACTTTTTAGTACACTCTCATGAAAGAAGCATACATATTTTTAAACTGTGTTACTAGCTTCAAGTAATTGAATTCAAAAAATTATAATACAATATATATATCTAAAAGCAGTTAGTGTATTTCTTTTTTCAAAGTGTACATAACTGTTCTGGACCAAAACTTCTGGTGATAGGCCTAAATAAAATTCAAGTGGTAGAGTATTCTACTAATTCGTTAAATGCATTACATAGCAGGCCTACATGTCAAAAATAAAAACAGAAAACTTAAAGTAAGAGGCCATCATATTACAAAATTACACAACAGTGCAAGTTATTTGTACTGTATATATGTATCAATGCAATTTTATAATCCTAATGAAAAAAAAATTGTTGTATCAGGAAATTTCGGGGTGGGCTGCAGCCTGGTAAGCCCACTCCCGGCTACGTGCCTGCATATCATAATTAACTACAGTAATCAATGTATACGGTTAATCAACTTTTATCTAATGAAATTCATGTTTTTGTTTTTTTTTACCAAGCAGTACTTTTTTCCTCACATTCATTGTTTTTCTTCTTTTTTTTACTTCCATTACAGTGTACTATTGTACTAACGGCATATTTCCTTTATTTTTTTGCCTATTACAAACATTCATATTAGTATCGTAAAAAAACAACTAACAAGAGGTAAATGAATGTTCTGTATTCCATTTTCAGGGCTCGTAACAGTTAACTTTTTCATTTTTTTTTGTTGAACATATTCACTTAAAGTTATTTTTTATAAAATTATTCAGTTTTCTTCACTTTTTTTACTAATCTACTGTTTGAGATATACAAAAATTAATTGAGTTGTATTCATATGTCATATATACCATTTGCCTACAGTACCATACTACATACTTTTGTATGCATATTTGAAAATATTTTGTTTATAAAATTACAGATAGTGTTTTCAATACTTTCACTTTCTAATTAATAAATGAACTGTGCAATTAAGTATTAAAACTATAGAAGATGCAAATTTCAGAACTTATGGTTGGATAAACATGATCACAAAGGGTACAGGAAAAGTGATTGGGGAAAAAACATTCAAACAATGCTGTTTTGTAAAATCTGTGATAAAATTAAACATTCTTATGTTAGAATCAGACAGTCAACAAATCAGTAGATGAATATTCAACAAACAAGCACTTGTATTAGTTGTCTTCAGTCCGTAATTGTAGAATATAGCTACAGCGCTGTTTCGCCGAACTCTGTCGGCTTAGTCAGGCTTCTACTAACACATTAAGTGTAAATATTTATACAGTAATCTTCCACTAAATAAATTATGGCATAAACATTTTTCTCATTTTGAGTTTATAAATATAATCAGACATAATGATTTTATAAATTGAAATAAAACATTCCAGATATGTAACGTCATAACAACACCCTGCACTCCCCTCATCAATTGTCTATTTTGTTTACATCAGCTGGCCCAAGCACAAGGTTTATATTACAAACTGTCCAGAGACAGTTAAAATGCCGCTAGGAGCGCTCTATTCCCAGCTACTAACTACATGCCACAGCCTTGATGTTCATACGCCAAGATGTTCGTCTAGACCACGAAAAAGTTATTGATAGATTTGCAAAACTTAATTCCAAGAGAAAGGCTAAGCTTATCTTGTAAATATTGTCTATGTTTAACAGTTGTAATAAATAAATATTAATAATTACGTTATAATTACCTTGTTTTAGTGGTCTTCAGTCCGTAATTGTAGAATATAGCTACAGTGATGTTTCGCCGAACACTGTCGGCTTCATCAGGCTTGTACTAACATATACACGAACACATAACACTAACACACACAAAATCGGAGTAAAACTCGTCGTATAAATTTAATAAAAATGTTTGTGGCCACATTATTACGTCGTTCATGTCCAGCTGCAGGTAGGACACTAGATGTGGACAGAGGTTATCAGGATGTTCTGATAATTAAGTTGAAAGTTTGAACGAACGGTGGATCTATTTGTTTTGTTATGTTTGCTTGACTTTGGCGATTATGTCGTATATAGGGTTGGAAGAGAAGTTCAACTTGTCGTTCAACATGTTATCTGGATTATTTTTGTACTCTTTATATATCTGAAATTCTTCCAATATATCCATTGTAGTCCCTTTATTGACTTTGTGCAAAATTTGTAAATTTGTGTTTATGTTAGTGTAATTGTGGTTCTCATTAATTAAGTGTTCTGTGTAATTTGAGCTCTGTCTGTCTGTTATTGTTTTTTATGGCTAGGGATATGTTCCTTGAATCTGGTTTTGAACGAGATCCTGTTTGGCCTATATATATTTCATCACAAGATACCTTATATATTCCACTATTTGTAAATTTGTCTTTGGTATTATTTGGCTTGGTTTGTAGAAAATTACTGAAATTATTTGAAGCTTGATGAGCGATTTTATATCCATGTCTGCGGAAAATGTTTTCCATCTAGAATTCGGTTGTATTTCATAGGGATGTATTTAGGTTTTTCGATAATTGAAGTTGGTTTTCTGAATTTCTTTCTGTGTTTGGTTATTATTTTATCTATTAAAGTGGAATCGTATCCATTGGGTATTGCAATATGTTTTATTGTAGTTATTTCATTGTTAAAGTCTTCTAGGTTCATAGGCATGTTGATAGCGCGGTGTACGAAGCTATTGTAAGCTGCCAGTTTGTCTCATATTGGATGGTTAGAAGTATAGTGTATTGTATGGTTGGTCTGTGTCGGTTTTCTATAAATTTTAAAGCCATGTTTATTCTCATTTCTTGTGATGGTCAGTTCAAGAAAGTTTAGGCTGTTGTTGGCCTCGATTTCAGTGGTGAACTTCAGTGTGGGATGGATGTTGTTTATGAAATTGGTTAGTTTATTAATTTGTCTCTTTGTTCCTTCAAACAGGCAAATTATATTATCCACATATCTATGGTAATAAATTATTTTCTTATTGAACGGGTTTGTGTGGCTGATGATATGTTTATTTTCAATTTCATTGAAGAAGATTTCTGCCATTATACCAGATAGAGGGGAACCCATGGCCAGACCTTCACTTTGTAAGTAAATTTTGTTGTTGAAAGTGAAGTAATTTTGGGTAAGACACACAAACCCGTTCAATAAGAAAATAATTTATTATAACGTTATAATAAACAGTCCAAGGCAACACAATAAACTCTATATAAACAAGCACTCTTAGTTAGAAAAAGGGTCTTTTAAATTAAGGATTCTGCAATATTCATACCATTCACAATGCTTTTCTTAAAGGTTTAGAGGAACTTGGTGAGGATGCTTCAGAACTTATTTTTTCTATCCATAATTTCTTCCATAAATGGCCAGGCAGGTGGGAAAATTACAGTAAAATTCAAAGACAAACTGGCACTGTAAATTGTAAGTTTATAAAATATTGTACAAGTCAGTGGCTTACTATTCTGAGCAGTTCTGAAAAACTTTTGAAACAATGGGGAGCCACAGAGAAGTATTTTTTAACATATTATGTGCCAAAGCATAAGCCAAATTTAATGAAAAGGCCAGGGTATCTCAAAACTGTAAGGTTGCTCAAGAAATCTACAATGAAATCAGAACTTAATTTTGTCATTTCTATTTCTCAAATACAGTAGAACCTCGATAATTCGAGTCGCAATAGTTCGAGGGTCCGGGTATTTCGAGCTGTATTCGGAAAATAAAATAACTGTTTTTTTCGATATTTAAAACATCGATTTTAGCGTGCCTACAAAATTACTGTATTACCGCCGCACCGTTGTAGGTTTAAAATGCCGTAGGTAATGAGTCAACATTTTTTTTTTTCACTTTAGCCTTATATGGCTGGGTGACCGATTCATATCATGCGGCCCGTTTCTTCCTTGGGATTAAAATCTTCAAATTGATATTAAATTATTTCCTTTCATCCACAATACACAAGACCACTATACGCATCAAAAGTCCACTTGAACAAAATTTGTCACTGAGTGAGTTCCGACTTCGTTGTTCGAAGTTTGTAACGGAACTGAGAGTCAACATTGGGTCTTGTCATCACCGCTTGTGTCTCATGTTAGCTGAGTCATTCTCCCCCTTTTGCTAATACAAAAATAGTTCAGTTGTAGACTGTCAGTTACCACGGAAGTACGCGCGTTACGCTTTGTTGTGTAACATTGTCGATTAGCGAGTGCATTCTTTACTGTTTTTTAAAAGTGTTTTAATTTTGATAGTAATTTTTTAACGATGAGTGGAAAAGCTAAAAGAAAGTTTGTGCCAAATAAAGTTAAATTAGAGGCCTTGAAATGACTAGACAATGATGAAACATTGAAGAAACTTGCTGCTGAGTACGGTGTCGGCGAAGTGACTGTAGGAGATTGGCGCCGTAATAGAGACAAGATTGAAACATTTTCTACCATTAAATGTTCTAATATTTCGACTTGTGTAAGGAAAACAATGAAAAAAGCTGAATATGAAAAAACAAGTGAAGCTCTTTTCATCTGGTTCAGTCAACAGCAGCAAAAAGGAAGCCTTATTTCAAGCCCAATTCTAAAGGAAAAGGCGTTGTTCTTCAGAAATGAATTGAAAGAAGGTGACGACAATTTTACTGCGTCAGAAGGGTGGTTAGACCGGTGGAAGAAGCGGTATGGGGTTAGGCAGCTAGAAATATGTGGTGAAAAGCTTTCTGCTGACTGAAGTCTTGGCACAGTTTTGTAAACGTTTTAAAACAATTGTTTCGGAGGAAAAACTTACAACAGATCAGCTTTACAATTGCGATGAAACGGGTCTGAATTATAAGATGTTACCATCGAAACGCTTGCTTCACAGGAAGAAACAACTGCCCCCGGTCATAAAAAATGTAAGGAGAGGGTGACCGTTCTAGCTGCATCCAATGCAAGTGGTGACCATAAGTTAAAACTCGTAGTGATAGGGAAATCTGCTAGGCCTAGGGCATTGAAAAATATAAATAAACGTGCTTTACCTGTGACTTACACTAACCAAGAATCAGCCTAGATGAACAAAAACATTTTTTTAAAGTAGTTTCATGAAGATTTTGTTCCTGAGACAAAAAATACTTAAAAAAGAAAGGTCTACCCATGAAGGCGATAGATAATAACTCTCGACAATGCAGGTAGTACCCCAAACGAAGAAGAGTTAATGTGTGATGGAATTCGAGCACTTTTTTTCCCGCCAACGTCACAAGCTTAATCCAGCCAATGGATCAATTGGCGTTAGAATGTATGAAAAAAAGTACTGTCGTCGTTTGTTACAGTGCCTCCTGCGTTCTTTAGATGGTGAGGAAACCGTACGTGATTTCCTTACGAAAATCACAATGAAAGACGTCATCTATTGGATAGCCAAATCTTGGGATGAAGTTAAAGCTGAAACTCTGACCAAATCTTGGAATAAGATTTTAAAGAAGGATATTGAACCAGAAAGTGACAATGAAGATGATTTACCCTTAGCAGAACATATTAGAAAGCTTCCCAGTTGTGAGAATACGGACACGAGTGAGGTTTCCGAATGGTTGAGAAAAGATGAGGGGTATGAAGTGACCGACGCTTCAATAGTGGAAAGCATTAACGAAGCAGCTCAGGATAGCGGCAATGAGGAAATGCTAGCAGAAACTGTACCAGTGATCACTCACACTGAGGGTTTGGCAGCTTTGGATGCAGCACTGCGTTATGTCGAACAACAAGCCGAGGCGACGCTGACCGACACGATGGCGTGAAATTGCCGCTCAAAATCATGGCTGTATTTTGAAGCAAAAACATTGGACTGTTTTTTTAAACTTTAATTGTGTGTAGTGTTGTACCATAATGTTGTGTGTAATGTGTATATACAGCACTTTCCAGGTATTTCAACATTTTATTATAATTAAAATATTAAAAAATATATTATTCTTAATTTTTTTCCATTTCTTCACGTATTCCGAGTTTTTTATAGTTCGAGGTACAGTCAGCCCCAATTAGCTCGAATTATCGAGGTTCTACTGCATTTACTAGCATCACAGGCTTCTTCCAAAAAGAAGAACCACTAATTCATCTATTACATTCTATGCTGTCCTAGTCATGAAAATGTAAGGGAGGATTTGCAAATTAGAAGTTCTCAAAGATTTTGATGTTGGAAAAATTAATGATGATGTTTTAATACTGAAAATCTACTTCCTTTAAAAGAACTCACATTTTCTGAGAAAATATCAACTAACTTGAAAAATGTTGGAGAAAATTATAGAACTTTTTCTGTCATCAAGTTTAAAAAGCTGTTTCTGAAGCTATTAAGCATATTGTGAACAAATCATCTGTTACAAATCCTCTGCTTAAGAGGTTATCATGTTTAAATTCTAAAAGAGTTGTCAAATTATAGTTGAAATTGCTAGGACCATTCCATGGCAAGTCCAAACAGATATTCTCCTGGATGAGTGGAAACTTCTTCAATTAGAAAAAGATGAATGAAAATCTAAAGAAAAATCCATTGAGCTTATTTGTCTCAGTTTTTTTTAACAAATCTGATTACACTCGAAAAATTTATATATTTCCAACAGTTGAAAATGTTATTAAAGCTTCATTATCCCTGTCACATGGCAATGCTGATGGGGAAAGAGGATTTTCCACTTCAAGTAAGACCCTTACTATATAGAGCTTTAATGCTTTCATCACTGTTAAAAGTATCTTTAAAAGTTTTGATAACAAACCTTATCTTATTCTTGTAACTGAAGAGCTCCTTTCTATAAGACATATGGCTTATAAAGAATATAATGCAACTTGGAGAGAGAAAAGAAGTGACTTGTAAAGATGAAGCTGAGAAGGCTGAACAAAATAGGAAAATAGCTGAAGAAGAAAATAAGAAACATCTTGACAAAAAAGGAAAAATATGATGAAATTTTTTTTAAATTATAGAAAGAAGAAGTGAAATAAAGTGAAAGTGGAGCCAAACTGCTGTTTGAAGCAAATGAAAGATTAAAAAAAGCTTTGAAAGATAATGGATTTTGTCTTTATTTAAATTTTCAGTAAATAAATTATTTACAAAATTACAAAACATATAAACATAAGGAGATGTTGATTACTATGTTTTCTTTATTTTTTGTTTATTAAAATACATAGTGTAAAAATACGAATTTTCTTACTTCACTAGAATAATGTCAGGGTAAACAAAGAAATATTTTGTGATACACCACCATTATCACAAATTGGCTTACGAAGATTGGTTGGTGTTTTCACCTTCAAAAAACGGATTTTTTTGTAAATACTGCCCTTGGTTTACGAACCATAATGAAGGTGGTTTTAGTAAAAATGTTCCATTGATATCCTTAGTATCAGAGCCTTTAACCAACTCCAAAAAAATTACTAGAATTAATGGGGCTCTAGAAAAACATAGCAATTAGCACTACCATAAAATCTAGCAGTTTTATCTGGGAAAGATTTCTTGAAGACTCTTTACGACCCCAGCATGGATTTAGGAAAACAGATAAATGAACATCGTTTTACTTAAGCAAAATAAAATATAAAAAGAGTTTTACTGATTGTAAAAACAATTATATTATTCGGTAGTAAAAATATTCCTTTTAGTGGCCATCGAGATGGTGGGAAGCTCCATGTGGGAAAGGAACCATTTCAGAATGAGGGAAACTTCAGAGCTATGATTCGTTTTTGAGTTGATACGAGTGGTAAAACTTTGGAAAGACACCTACACACTTTGTCTAGCAGAGCTACATAGCAAGTCCATTAAAAATAGCCTCATTGAATGTTACAGATTGGAAATAACAAATACCATCCTTAAATTATTTTCTAAGTCTCGTTTTAACACAATTATATTTGATGAAATTTCTGACTTTATAAAAAAAAAGAACAGGTTTCACTAGTTGTTAGGTATGTTCATTTTGATATTAAAAATGAAATACATGAAGATTTCATTACATTTATTGATGTATTCCACAATTTAAGTTCAAACAATACTAACCGACATCCTGATTATCCAGAACTGACGCTAGATGAAGACATCCGTGGGCGAATTGAAAAGTGAAGAGCTTTCTTTAACAGGCAAAGCTTTGGGACAGATTGTTCTTCAAGAACTTAAATCTTTACAAATCCCAATGAATTGTTATTGCAGTAAAAAAAAAGGTTTTGGAAAACATTGTTTGGGCCCTGAAAACTGCAATGAAACAATCTCTAGAATTTAAATGAAATGTTCCTTACCTTTTTGGTATGTCTCTCACAATTCAAAAGGTACTAAATTTAATGAATTCAATTAAATACAAGGTTTAATAACATTTTAGTTTATTCATCAAGAAGTTATGTGCCCTTAGTAAAATTATTAAACCCTTATTTTTTTTGTAAGCAAAACTTAACCTCTTCCCTTTTACATTTAACACAAAATTTATCACTCCCTTATTATAAATTATAATTTGTTTGAGAAAAAAAATGTAAAAAAAACAGCTTAAAACAGCTTTCAAAACATACATACAAATTTTTGTTATTTACTCTGGTACCAGTTACAAAATAAATTAGAGAACTAATACAAATTCTATACAAGAAATATTTTTGTTATACAACAAATACAAACACTAATTGGCCAAAGTTTGTTTTGAAATAATTTAAAAATTTAGAAAAATAAACAAATAAAAAGACTACATAATTAAAGATTTGTGAGTCTCTCAATATTTTGTACTTATATTTTTTGATTTAGAAAAGAAACCCTTGTGGTTCAGATATAAAAATTAGCTAGCTTCGACGCCCAATAATAAGCCATTTATGCTCAGAAATAAGTTAATCTAAAATTTACACATTATTGTTTTACGAAAACACAATACACAACAAACAACCAACAATATAACTATGTGTATGTATATATTATATTATAACCTCCAACAGAAAATCATTTTTGCCTTAAGTTCATTGTGTATATATTTTAATATATAGATATATATATAGCCTTTTAGTTTAAACTGAAGCAGAAATGTCTGTTGTTATGTTTTGCAGGAATATGTTTTAGTATTTTAGTTATTAGGAAT
>JAGFPH010020562.1:0-14114 GCA_018207615.1 Philaenus spumarius | reverse complement strand
ACTCCTGAAAGGGTTAGCGCTTGTAGCATTTAAGGTTGTACAAAAATACTAAAAATAAAAGGTATAAAAGCCGAAAAATGCTTACAAAATATAAGTTTCTACAATAAATTAGCGTTGAGAGGCATAATAGAAAATGGCAGGCATTCAACCTGATTTTTAAACTCTATTCGAAAGTAACAAAGGTCACCCGTATAAAATTCTTATATGATAAATTTTTTATAAGATGTCAAAATGGGGAGCAGAGTGAACCAGTAGTTAATAGCTATTCAAGCCTGCAGTTGAAACCTTCAACACAATTGCTTAGGTTTTTTTCATAGGCGAAAACCCGGTTTGGTCATCTTCGCCTGGTGTAGTATGGATTATAAGTTGTTTGTCAATGCAGCAAATAAAAATAAAACATAATGGCAATTAAAATTATTCTTAAAATGTCCAACATTCTCCTTTGCACGCCCTATATGATCTGCCCACTTTTATGAAATGTATTATATTTTTGTTCTCCAGCAAACTTTCTGTCTCAGCATTACTTTTTACCTTCCAATAGCCACTAACCTGTGTCCATCGTAATTTTTTCTAAATATCTTCCCTTCAACTTGTGACAATCACTAGGTTTCCGCACCATAAAAAGTAACTAATGCAATATATACGCAATATATAATTTCAATTTTGTTACTTTGGATGGTTGAGATTTGAGAAGTTTAAGGCTTGCAAATTAAGCTCTATTCCCAGCCATACTCTACTATCCATTGCATTAGTCATTTTATGTTCATTATTTAAGGCAGACCAAGGTACACAAATTACCAAGCTAAATTTGTGAAGACATTCTTAAATACTTTGTCTTTTTTAATTCAACTAAGTCCCACATTGGCACCATGTTTTAATTAATTATTTCAGTTGCTTCTCTTAGCCCTACTTAACCTTTTGTGACAGTATAAATAAATATACCCAGCATACGCGCAAATCTGTTATGTTCTATTAGCAATAGTCCCAAGCATGATTGCATCATTTACCGCTTCATGCAGGGCTATGTTAAATAGCCTCGTTGACAAAGCATTTCATTGTGGCACACCAAACTGTATTTCCAACCCCTTGTAAAAAAAACGTCTAAAATCTCAAAAGCATAATCCAACACCAAGAGTATAATTTGTTTTAAACCTCCACGACAATGATTATTTACAGATTATAATTTTTAATAATATACTAGTAGTTCTTTAAACATTAGACCTCGTGAAACTATCTAAAATCTGCTCTTTATTGTCTAATAGGAAAGGTTCTTGAAACATATGGCATACTATAAATTTAATGTTAGGGAGATAACAAACGGGGTTAGAAAAGGGTTCAATTTCCTAATTTCAATCCAATGATGTACAAAATCTGTCAAATCAATTCACTAATTATTTTGCATCCATGTATTCCAATCACAACGCAAATTGGCTGAATACGAATGTGTCTTTTCATAAACCTCTTTCGCATCAGTTCACATTTTCCTCTTGTCATTAGAAATATACCGTTATTGCAAATCTCAATACCAAAAAACGGCAGGACTCGAGCTAGAGGTATGAAAGAAAATTCACAAATAATCACAGAACCTAATACAGTATACACTTAATTAACCTAATACAGTATATAATTATTCTTTCTTTTTCATTCATTTCTGATTTTGTTTTCCCTTAACCACCTTTGCAACTGCATAAAAAATGACGTGAAATAAACATTATTGCACATGTCGTTTTAAATGCCATCAAGGAATATTCATTTAAAATTTGAAAAAACCGACAACGCATTTGGCCGTGACTGGGAAATAAACAGATTTTTGATGGACGAAATGCCGAACGGTCGATATAAATTGGTAATAGGTAAGTCTAATAGGCCTACCAAATTTGAAGCGTTCTAGTGCCTTTTTATGACTTTTCTGCTTTAGATATTACTAATTAGATTTCGAACATTATATCTATTTATGTTTATAATTTTTACTAAACTAGATTTTTAAATACTCTTTAATTGGGTTTTTTTTTGTTCTCAGTGTGGCTGTTTTGATTTGTTAGTTTCTTTCAATTAAAAACTTTTTACAGGTTACAATTTTTTAATTTATGCTGAAAGAATTTCTTTCGATTAAGAACTTTTTACAAGTTAACATTTTTTAATTTATGCTGGAAGAATTGTTTATGCTTTATTACACTTTGTATAACATTTAGGTTCAACTTATTACTTTACACATTTTTTTAAAGATTTATTTGTATAGGCACAGAAAGCAAAATTTAGAGCCTACAAGATTCTGACACATATTAATATTTAAAACATTTGAAAAAGTTTTAAAAAAGTTATTGATTCATGGGATCGAACCATGACTGCTTATATTTTTTAGAACTGAAACTATAGATGCTAACCATTTGTTGACCATTCAGCTACCGTTCACTCGGTGTACTATGAACCAGGGACGATCCTGGGGGGGGGGATGTTTCCCCCAAACCTCAGAAAAAAATAACAGGAAGGCAGGTATACATTTTGCTGGCAATTGTCTTCGGCACATATTACGGTCACATTGCATCTAAAAGTCACAAATATTTAATCACAACCAATCGGATATTTTGAACTCAAGTCCTTGTGTTTTAATAGTCTGTACTAACATTTTACGCTGAAGCATTGGCAACTCTTAACACTACAGTAAAAGTCTACAACTAATAAACAAAGACAATGCCATGTTGTTTAGCTGCTAGTCGCTGTGTCTAGTGTTGTGAGTGAGAATTGCTCTTTTTTTCTTTCTAATGAATGCTGCAAGCCACACAGTTGTACAGTTTTGCGATTATTTTCAACGCACGGTGGTGAGTTCATAACTTTTGTTATTAGCCTAATATTTTAGTTTCTTTATGGTAGTTGCAGCTAATGTCTACATCTTAGTTTATTATAACAACTTCAGCCAGTACATAAAATATCTTGCCCAATTTTAATGGCATTATACTTAGGCCTAATTAACCATACTGCTATTGCGAACCGTAGTACCAATATCGAATAAGTATCTCACTTTATTACTTGGGGAATATTAATGTTTCCTTCAAAAGTTACGAAACAAAGACATAATATGCTGCAGGTCGTCAAGTCTAAAAACCTGACACACTCTGCAATCGGTAATCGGTTACTTAGTTTGTACAATCGCCTGTTGCAGCAGCACAAATCAACCATACTGATTAATATGTTACCTATTGGAAATCTTAAATCTAACATGACAGCGCGACATGGGCTGTGGTTACACTACAGCCGGATTCAGGACTGTCGAGCATGGCCGTAGACTGAAGAAAAAAACAAATGCCCTCCTTCCTTAACATTTTATATATAAGACGGGGAGACATGGTTACATTACGTCCGTTCCGTCCAGCCTACTACTACCTCGGATGGCAGTAGACTGCCGTGCACGGATGGCAATCAAACTTGTTTGTTTTTGTTCTTACAAAGACTGTCCAATACCTCCCCATTCACTTCTACAACTCTGTTCAACCGAAGTCCACTGTATCGAAGAAGTACTGTAAAAGGTAAATTTATTTGATAATGGATAAAAGTAAATTACTGAATCTACTATGACTTATTAAATCGTCTTTACTCTGTCAAGAACATAATCAAATGTTGAATTGTCCGTCCTTAATATGCTTAAAATTTTGTAGGGTAATTTATTAATTGTAAACAATGTTTATTATCATTTATTTTGTTATTCACCATTCCGACTACTGTTATAAATCAATATAATTTGAACAACTTACCGTTGTCAGTAGTAAAATTTGCCGTATGTACACGACGGCCGTTTCGGCTATTCAGCCATTATCAAGTGGTTTGGAGGAAATCCTCCGTTGTCATGAAACACTTAACACAAAATTCACAAAACATTTAAATAATTTAAAAATCACATTTGTTAAAAACATGTCCGATGGGCCCACTGTTTCGTGTTAAGTGTTTCATGACAACGGAGGATTTCCTCCAAACCACTTGATAATGGCTGAATAGCCGAAACAGCCGTCGTGTACATACGGCAAATGAGACTACTGACGACGGTAAGTTGTTCAAATTATATTAATGTTTATTGTGTCTCCTTCATTGTGCCTGCCCCATAACTCATGTACCCAAATTTTCTTTTAACAAACTTTTTCACTAAATTCTGTTCTAACAATTCTTCCCATTCGTCTGACGAGGATGACATTTTAACTTACACTGGATGTATGAAACTGTGTGGACTGTAATGGAACACTACTTTCAACTAGACGCCTGTGCACGGCAGTCCAGAATCCGGCCGTGCTCGCCAGTCCTGAATCCGGCTGTAGAGTAACCGTAGCCTTGTGATGGTTCTCGAAATTATGCATCAACAATCTGTGTAGAAGGCATCATTTTTTGAATTTGAAAATCTGTATTATTCTTTTTACAAAATTGAGAATACGTACATAATTCATTAATGCTCATGTTATCAAAAAATATTTTCAAATTTCGAAACATGTAGGGATGAAGATAATTTATTGCAGTATAATACAATAATGCTGTATTTCTTTGAGAATGACAATGTAATAACTTTTTTTAACACAGGTCTTTGATATATTCTTTTTTTACTCGCGCTTCCAACAAAGTACGGTACTGTACATTATAAAGTGTACACTGTATAATTCTTTGCAAGAATATCAAAAGGAGTCATTCAGGGCAGTAGATATAATTTTTGTTTGGGTGGGCTGATTCTGATTGATACAGTAGAACTCCAATTATCCGGATTGCCAATTATCCGGATCAGATTTGAATAAGAACATAGTCAAACGCATGCGAGACTTGGCGGCGCGGAATCGATTTAAGGTAGCAAAACAGCTGACTGCCTGGTATGTTTAAAAAATGTATTTTACAGTGATTTAGTATTGTTTGTAAATATTACGTAATGTAAACATTGTCATTGATATTGTTTTTTCATAATAAATACCGTAAATGTTCTCTATTGTGTTTTGTTTACGTTTTTCTCCTAAAAATGGCCTTTTTTGAGAAAAATCCAACTATCCGGATTTTTGATTATCCGGATCGGGTCCGGTCCCAATTAATCCGGATAATTGGAGTTCTACTGTAGTATAAACCACACCGGTTTAAGTCAAGAGGGAAAAAATTAAAATTTTAGGTATATAAAGTCAACTTTTTAGTACACTCTCATGAAAGAAGCATACATATTTTTAAACTGTGTTACTAGCTTCAAGTAATTGAATTCAAAAAATTATAATACAATATATATATCTAAAAGCAGTTAGTGTATTTCTTTTTTCAAAGTGTACATAACTGTTCTGGACCAAAACTTCTGGTGATAGGCCTAAATAAAATTCAAGTGGTAGAGTATTCTACTAATTCGTTAAATGCATTACATAGCAGGCCTACATGTCAAAAATAAAAACAGAAAACTTAAAGTAAGAGGCCATCATATTACAAAATTACACAACAGTGCAAGTTATTTGTACTGTATATATGTATCAATGCAATTTTATAATCCTAATGAAAAAAAAATTGTTGTATCAGGAAATTTCGGGGTGGGCTGCAGCCTGGTAAGCCCACTCCCGGCTACGTGCCTGCATATCATAATTAACTACAGTAATCAATGTATACGGTTAATCAACTTTTATCTAATGAAATTCATGTTTTTGTTTTTTTTTACCAAGCAGTACTTTTTTCCTCACATTCATTGTTTTTCTTCTTTTTTTTACTTCCATTACAGTGTACTATTGTACTAACGGCATATTTCCTTTATTTTTTTGCCTATTACAAACATTCATATTAGTATCGTAAAAAAACAACTAACAAGAGGTAAATGAATGTTCTGTATTCCATTTTCAGGGCTCGTAACAGTTAACTTTTTCATTTTTTTTTGTTGAACATATTCACTTAAAGTTATTTTTTATAAAATTATTCAGTTTTCTTCACTTTTTTTACTAATCTACTGTTTGAGATATACAAAAATTAATTGAGTTGTATTCATATGTCATATATACCATTTGCCTACAGTACCATACTACATACTTTTGTATGCATATTTGAAAATATTTTGTTTATAAAATTACAGATAGTGTTTTCAATACTTTCACTTTCTAATTAATAAATGAACTGTGCAATTAAGTATTAAAACTATAGAAGATGCAAATTTCAGAACTTATGGTTGGATAAACATGATCACAAAGGGTACAGGAAAAGTGATTGGGGAAAAAACATTCAAACAATGCTGTTTTGTAAAATCTGTGATAAAATTAAACATTCTTATGTTAGAATCAGACAGTCAACAAATCAGTAGATGAATATTCAACAAACAAGCACTTGTATTAGTTGTCTTCAGTCCGTAATTGTAGAATATAGCTACAGCGCTGTTTCGCCGAACTCTGTCGGCTTAGTCAGGCTTCTACTAACACATTAAGTGTAAATATTTATACAGTAGTCTTCCACTAAATAAATTATGGCATAAACATTTTTCTCATTTTGAGTTTATAAATATAATCAGACATAATGATTTTATAAATTGAAATAAAACATTCCAGATATGTAACGTCATAACAACACCCTGCACTCCCCTCATCAATTGTCTATTTTGTTTACATCAGCTGGCCCAAGCACAAGGTTTATATTACAAACTGTCCAGAGACAGTTAAAATGCCGCTAGGAGCGCTCTATTCCCAGCTACTAACTACATGCCACAGCCTTGATGTTCATACGCCAAGATGTTCGTCTAGACCACGAAAAAGTTATTGATAGATTTGCAAAACTTAATTCCAAGAGAAAGGCTAAGCTTATCTTGTAAATATTGTCTATGTTTAACAGTTGTAATAAATAAATATTAATAATTACGTTATAATTACCTTGTTTTAGTGGTCTTCAGTCCGTAATTGTAGAATATAGCTACAGTGATGTTTCGCCGAACACTGTCGGCTTCATCAGGCTTGTACTAACATATACACGAACACATAACACTAACACACACAAAATCGGAGTAAAACTCGTCGTATAAATTTAATAAAAATGTTTGTGGCCACATTATTACGTCGTTCATGTCCAGCTGCAGGTAGGACACTAGATGTGGACAGAGGTTATCAGGATGTTCTGATAATTAAGTTGAAAGTTTGAACGAACGGTGGATCTATTTGTTTTGTTATGTTTGCTTGACTTTGGCGATTATGTCGTATATAGGGTTGGAAGAGAAGTTCAACTTGTCGTTCAACATGTTATCTGGATTATTTTTGTACTCTTTATATATCTGAAATTCTTCCAATATATCCATTGTAGTCCCTTTATTGACTTTGTGCAAAATTTGTAAATTTGTGTTTATGTTAGTGTAATTATGGTTCTCATTAATTAAGTGTTCTGTGTAATTTGAGCTCTGTCTGTCTGTTATTGTTTTTTATGGCTAGGGATATGTTCCTTGAATCTGGTTTTGAACGAGATCCTGTTTGGCCTATATATATTTCATCACAAGATACCTTATATATTCCACTATTTGTAAATTTGTCTTTGGTATTATTTGGCTTGGTTTGTAGAAAATTACTGAAATTATTTGAAGCTTGATGAGCGATTTTATATCCATGTCTGCGGAAAATGTTTTCCATCTAGAATTCGGTTGTATTTCATAGGGATGTATTTAGGTTTTTCGATAATTGAAGTTGGTTTTCTGAATTTCTTTCTGTGTTTGGTTATTATTTTATCTATTAAAGTGGAATCGTATCCATTGGGTATTGCAATATGTTTTATTGTAGTTATTTCATTGTTAAAGTCTTCTAGGTTCATAGGCATGTTGATAGCGCGGTGTACGAAGCTATTGTAAGCTGCCAGTTTGTCTGATATTGGATGGTTAGAAGTATAGTGTATTGTATGGTTGGTCTGTGTCGGTTTTCTATAAATTTTAAAGCCATGTTTATTCTCATTTCTTGTGATGGTCAGTTCAAGAAAGTTTAGGCTGTTGTTGGCCTCGATTTCAGTGGTGAACTTCAGTGTGGGATGGATGTTGTTTATGAAATTGGTTAGTTTATTAATTTGTCTCTTTGTTCCTTCAAACAGGCAAATTATATTATCCACATATCTATGGTAATAAATTATTTTCTTATTGAACGGGTTTGTGTGGCTGATGATATGTTTATTTTCAATTTCATTGAAGAAGATTTCTGCCATTATACCAGATAGAGGGGAACCCATGGCCAGACCTTCACTTTGTAAGTAAATTTTGTTGTTGAAAGTGAAGTAATTTTGGGTAAGACACACAAACCCGTTCAATAAGAAAATAATTTATTATAACGTTATAATAAACAGTCCAAGGCAACACAATAAACTCTATATAAACAAGCACTCTTAGTTAGAAAAAGGGTCTTTTAAATTAAGGATTCTGCAATATTCATACCATTCACAATGCTTTTCTTAAAGGTTTAGAGGAACTTGGTGAGGATGCTTCAGAACTTATTTTTTCTATCCATAATTTCTTCCATAAATGGCCAGGCAGGTGGGAAAATTACAGTAAAATTCAAAGACAAACTGGCACTGTAAATTGTAAGTTTATAAAATATTGTACAAGTCAGTGGCTTACTATTCTGAGCAGTTCTGAAAAACTTTTGAAACAATGGGGAGCCACAGAGAAGTATTTTTTAACATATTATGTGCCAAAGCATAAGCCAAATTTAATGAAAAGGCCAGGGTATCTCAAAACTGTAAGGTTGCTCAAGAAATCTACAATGAAATCAGAACTTAATTTTGTCATTTCTATTTCTCAAATACAGTAGAACCTCGATAATTCGAGTCGCAATAGTTCGAGGGTCCGGGTATTTCGAGCTGTATTCGGAAAATAAAATAACTGTTTTTTTCGATATTTAAAACATCGATTTTAGCGTGCCTACAAAATTACTGTATTACCGCCGCACCGTTGTAGGTTTAAAATGCCGTAGGTAATGAGTCAACATTTTTTTTTTTCACTTTAGCCTTATATGGCTGGGTGACCGATTCATATCATGCGGCCCGTTTCTTCCTTGGGATTAAAATCTTCAAATTGATATTAAATTATTTCCTTTCATCCACAATACACAAGACCACTATACGCATCAAAAGTCCACTTGAACAAAATTTGTCACTGAGTGAGTTCCGACTTCGTTGTTCGAAGTTTGTAACGGAACTGAGAGTCAACATTGGGTCTTGTCATCACCGCTTGTGTCTCATGTTAGCTGAGTCATTCTCCCCCTTTTGCTAATACAAAAATAGTTCAGTTGTAGACTGTCAGTTACCACGGAAGTACGCGCGTTACGCTTTGTTGTGTAACATTGTCGATTAGCGAGTGCATTCTTTACTGTTTTTTAAAAGTGTTTTAATTTTGATAGTAATTTTTTAACGATGAGTGGAAAAGCTAAAAGAAAGTTTGTGCCAAATAAAGTTAAATTAGAGGCCTTGAAATGACTAGACAATGATGAAACATTGAAGAAACTTGCTGCTGAGTACGGTGTCGGCGAAGTGACTGTAGGAGATTGGCGCCGTAATAGAGACAAGATTGAAACATTTTCTACCATTAAATGTTCTAATATTTCGACTTGTGTAAGGAAAACAATGAAAAAAGCTGAATATGAAAAAACAAGTGAAGCTCTTTTCATCTGGTTCAGTCAACAGCAGCAAAAAGGAAGCCTTATTTCAAGCCCAATTCTAAAGGAAAAGGCGTTGTTCTTCAGAAATGAATTGAAAGAAGGTGACGACAATTTTACTGCGTCAGAAGGGTGGTTAGACCGGTGGAAGAAGCGGTATGGGGTTAGGCAGCTAGAAATATGTGGTGAAAAGCTTTCTGCTGACTGAAGTCTTGGCACAGTTTTGTAAACGTTTTAAAACAATTGTTTCGGAGGAAAAACTTACAACAGATCAGCTTTACAATTGCGATGAAACGGGTCTGAATTATAAGATGCTACCATCGAAACGCTTGCTTCACAGGAAGAAACAACTGCCCCCGGTCATAAAAAATGTAAGGAGAGGGTGACCGTTCTAGCTGCATCCAATGCAAGTGGTGACCATAAGTTAAAACTCGTAGTGATAGGGAAATCTGCTAGGCCTAGGGCATTGAAAAATATAAATAAACGTGCTTTACCTGTGACTTACACTAACCAAGAATCAGCCTAGATGAACAAAAACATTTTTTTAAAGTAGTTTCATGAAGATTTTGTTCCTGAGACAAAAAATACTTAAAAAAGAAAGGTCTACCCATGAAGGCGATAGATAATAACTCTCGACAATGCAGGTAGTACCCCAAACGAAGAAGAGTTAATGTGTGATGGAATTCGAGCACTTTTTTTCCCGCCAACGTCACAAGCTTAATCCAGCCAATGGATCAATTGGCGTTAGAATGTATGAAAAAAAGTACTGTCGTCGTTTGTTACAGTGCCTCCTGCGTTCTTTAGATGGTGAGGAAACCGTACGTGATTTCCTTACGAAAATCACAATGAAAGACGTCATCTATTGGATAGCCAAATCTTGGGATGAAGTTAAAGCTGAAACTCTGACCAAATCTTGGAATAAGATTTTAAAGAAGGATATTGAACCAGAAAGTGACAATGAAGATGATTTACCCTTAGCAGAACATATTAGAAAGCTTCCCAGTTGTGAGAATACGGACACGAGTGAGGTTTCCGAATGGTTGAGAAAAGATGAGGGGTATGAAGTGACCGACGCTTCAATAGTGGAAAGCATTAACGAAGCAGCTCAGGATAGCGGCAATGAGGAAATGCTAGCAGAAACTGTACCAGTGATCACTCACACTGAGGGTTTGGCAGCTTTGGATGCAGCACTGCGTTATGTCGAACAACAAGCCGAGGCGACGCTGACCGACACGATGGCGTGAAATTGCCGCTCAAAATCATGGCTGTATTTTGAAGCAAAAACATTGGACTGTTTTTTTAAACTTTAATTGTGTGTAGTGTTGTACCATAATGTTGTGTGTAATGTGTATATACAGCACTTTCCAGGTATTTCAACATTTTATTATAATTAAAATATTAAAAAATATATTATTCTTAATTTTTTTCCATTTCTTCACGTATTCCGAGTTTTTTATAGTTCGAGGTACAGTCAGCCCCAATTAGCTCGAATTATCGAGGTTCTACTGCATTTACTAGCATCACAGGCTTCTTCCAAAAAGAAGAACCACTAATTCATCTATTACATTCTATGCTGTCCTAGTCATGAAAATGTAAGGGAGGATTTGCAAATTAGAAGTTCTCAAAGATTTTGATGTTGGAAAAATTAATGATGATGTTTTAATACTGAAAATCTACTTCCTTTAAAAGAACTCACATTTTCTGAGAAAATATCAACTAACTTGAAAAATGTTGGAGAAAATTATAGAACTTTTTCTGTCATCAAGTTTAAAAAGCTGTTTCTGAAGCTATTAAGCATATTGTGAACAAATCATCTGTTACAAATCCTCTGCTTAAGAGGTTATCATGTTTAAATTCTAAAAGAGTTGTCAAATTATAGTTGAAATTGCTAGGACCATTCCATGGCAAGTCCAAACAGATATTCTCCTGGATGAGTGGAAACTTCTTCAATTAGAAAAAGATGAATGAAAATCTAAAGAAAAATCCATTGAGCTTATTTGTCTCAGTTTTTTTTAACAAATCTGATTACACTCGAAAAATTTATATATTTCCAACAGTTGAAAATGTTATTAAAGCTTCATTATCCCTGTCACATGGCAATGCTGATGGGGAAAGAGGATTTTCCACTTCAAGTAAGACCCTTACTATATAGAGCTTTAATGCTTTCATCACTGTTAAAAGTATCTTTAAAAGTTTTGATAACAAACCTTATCTTATTCTTGTAACTGAAGAGCTCCTTTCTATAAGACATATGGCTTATAAAGAATATAATGCAACTTGGAGAGAGAAAAGAAGTGACTTGTAAAGATGAAGCTGAGAAGGCTGAACAAAATAGGAAAATAGCTGAAGAAGAAAATAAGAAACATCTTGACAAAAAAGGAAAAATATGATGAAATTTTTTTTAAATTATAGAAAGAAGAAGTGAAATAAAGTGAAAGTGGAGCCAAACTGCTGTTTGAAGCAAATGAAAGATTAAAAAAAGCTTTGAAAGATAATGGATTTTGTCTTTATTTAAATTTTCAGTAAATAAATTATTTACAAAATTACAAAACATATAAACATAAGGAGATGTTGATTACTATGTTTTCTTTATTTTTTGTTTATTAAAATACATAGTGTAAAAATACGAATTTTCTTACTTCACTAGAATAATGTCAGGGTAAACAAAGAAATATTTTGTGATACACCACCATTATCACAAATTGGCTTACGAAGATTGGTTGGTGTTTTCACCTTCAAAAAACGGATTTTTTTGTAAATACTGCCCTTGGTTTACGAACCATAATGAAGGTGGTTTTAGTAAAAATGTTCCATTGATATCCTTAGTATCAGAGCCTTTAACCAACTCCAAAAAAATTACTAGAATTAATGGGGCTCTAGAAAAACATAGCAATTAGCACTACCATAAAATCTAGCAGTTTTATCTGGGAAAGATTTCTTGAAGACTCTTTACGACCCCAGCATGGATTTAGGAAAACAGATAAATGAACATCGTTTTACTTAAGCAAAATAAAATATAAAAAGAGTTTTACTGATTGTAAAAACAATTATATTATTCGGTAGTAAAAATATTCCTTTTAGTGGCCATCGAGATGGTGGGAAGCTCCATGTGGGAAAGGAACCATTTCAGAATGAGGGAAACTTCAGAGCTATGATTCGTTTTTGAGTTGATACGAGTGGTAAAACTTTGGAAAGACACCTACACACTTTGTCTAGCAGAGCTACATAGCAAGTCCATTAAAAATAGCCTCATTGAATGTTACAGATTGGAAATAACAAATACCATCCTTAAATTATTTTCTAAGTCTCGTTTTAACACAATTATATTTGATGAAATTTCTGACTTTATAAAAAAAAAAGAACAGGTTTCACTAGTTGTTAGGTATGTTCATTTTGATATTAAAAATGAAATACATGAAGATTTCATTACATTTATTGATGTATTCCACAATTTAAGTTCAAACAATACTAACCGACATCCTGATTATCCAGAACTGACGCTAGATGAAGACATCCGTGGGCGAATTGAAAAGTGAAGAGCTTTCTTTAACAGGCAAAGCTTTGGGACAGATTGTTCTTCAAGAACTTAAATCTTTACAAATCCCAATGAATTGTTATTGCAGTAAAAAAAAAGGTTTTGGAAAACATTGTTTGGGCCCTGAAAACTGCAATGAAACAATCTCTAGAATTTAAATGAAATGTTCCTTACCTTTTTGGTATGTCTCTCACAATTCAAAAGGTACTAAATTTAATGAATTCAATTAAATACAAGGTTTAATAACATTTTAGTTTATTCATCAAGAAGTTATGTGCCCTTAGTAAAATTATTAAACCCTTATTTTTTTTGTAAGCAAAACTTAACCTCTTCCCTTTTACATTTAACACAAAATTTATCACTCCCTTATTATAAATTATAATTTGTTTGAGAAAAAAAATGTAAAAAAAACAGCTTAAAACAGCTTTCAAAACATACATACAAATTTTTGTTATTTACTCTGGTACCAGTTACAAAATAAATTAGAGAACTAATACAAATTCTATACAAGAAATATTTTTGTTATACAACAAATACAAACACTAATTGGCCAAAGTTTGTTTTGAAATAATTTAAAAATTTAGAAAAATAAACAAATAAAAAGACTACATAATTAAAGATTTGTGAGTCTCTCAATATTTTGTACTTATATTTTTTGATTTAGAAAAGAAACCCTTGTGGTTCAGATATAAAAATTAGCTAGCTTCGACGCCCAATAATAAGCCATTTATGCTCAGAAATAAGTTAATCTAAAATTTACACATTATTGTTTTACGAAAACACAATACACAACAAACAACCAACAATATAACTATGTGTATGTATATATTATATTATAACCTCCAACAGAAAATCATTTTTGCCTTAAGTTCATTGTGTATATATTTTAATATATAGATATATATATAGCCTTTTAGTTTAAACTGAAGCAGAAATGTCTGTTGTTATGTTTTGCAGGAATATGTTTTAGTATTTTAGTTATTAGGAAT
>JAGFPH010020561.1:0-14117 GCA_018207615.1 Philaenus spumarius | reverse complement strand
TTCTGGTTCGTTAAGAAAATGTTACGGGTGATTGATAAAAATATACGGGTCGTTAATAAAAAGTTATGGTTCGTTCGATTGACGTTAGTATCGAACAGATTCTTGGAATTTATCGATTTCTAAGAATCGTATATGTTGACGCAAATAGTTCTGGTTCGTTAAGAAAATGTTACGGGTGTTTGATAAAAATATACGCATGGCTGGTAAAAATATACGGGTCGTTAATCAAAACATATGGATCATTTGATTGACGTTAATAGATGTACAAGTGGATTCTTTAAATACTATCGACTTTGAAGACGAACATCATTCTGTGTTTGAACAACATACGATAGTAAGTACCTTATATTAAATTAGTTTCTTGTATATATCAAACTAGAATAACTGTTTACTTTAAATATTATTTATAAACGTTTATATTTTAAACTTTATATATTTAAATGTCTGCTACCATTGTAGCTTGCATAGCAAGCAATAACATAGCCAACATTGTAAAATTTAATATCCTCTGCCTTACATTTTAAACTTTATATATTTACAATTTTTAAACGTTTATATATTTAATTGTCTGCTTTTTAAAATTGACACAGTATGTTTCAAAAGTTTAATTACATTTCATATAAAGTGTTGCAATGTATATTTTTTATATAAAATTCATTTTATATAAAACAACTCGTTCAATATAAAACGAGAGCAACGCAATCTAGAGCGTCTAAAAGTAACTTAAACACATGTTAATGGAGGTGTCTACAATATTTAAAATTGATACAGTATGTTTTAAAAGTTTAATTACATTTTCATATAAAGTGTTATAATGTATATTTTTTATATAAAATTCGTTTTATATAAAAACTCGTTCAATATAAAACGAGAGCAACGCAATCTAGAGCGTCTAAAAGTAACTTAAACACATGTTAATGGAGGTGCCTACAATATTTAAAATTGATACAGTATGTTTTAAAAGTTTAATTACATTTTCATATAAAATGTTATAATGTATATTTTTTATATAAAATTCATTTTATATAAAACAACTCGTTCAATATAAAACGAGAGCAACGCAATCTAGAGTGTCTAAAAGTAACACATGTTAATGTAGGCGCCTACAATATTTAAAATTGATACAGTATGTTTCAAAAGTTTAATTACATTTTCATATAAAGTGTTATAATGTATATTTTTTATATAAAATTTATTTTATATAAAACAACTCGTTCAATATAAAACGAGAGCAACGCAATCTAGAGCGTCTAAAAGTAACACATGTTAATGGAGGTGCTTACAATATTTAAAATTGATTACAGTATGTTTTAAAAGTTTAATTACATTTTCATATAAAGTGTTATAATGTATATTTTTTCACTAGATTGCGTTGCTCTTGTTTTATATTGAACGAGTTGTTTTATATATAAATATACATTATAACACTTTATATGAAAATGTGAATTAAAAAAAAATTTAAGCATAAAACAAATTATATTGGTTTGTTACAGATTATGGAATTAGATATTATAGAATTCTTTTCAGGAGAAGAGCTCCCCCATTTGTTTTCTGTAAGTAGGTTTTACAATCAAATGCAATATCCATATTTTAATCGTTTATATCGTTTTTATCATCACTACTCGATGTTTCAATAGGAAGTTGTCGATGTTCACTTCTATTGGGAGGAGGATGCTGACTTTGATTGGGAAGCATATTATTTTGAAAATGAAGATGGAGAATCTTCGGACGAAGAAATCCCTCTGGAATGGGAGTTACAAGACTACTTCTCCAATCAGCGATTAAGGGGGGTTTATTGATGTAATAATAGTAATAAACTTTATTTTTATTAATTGTTTTTCCTTTATTTCTTTGTTTAGTGTAAGTCTCTCTCTTAAAATTTAATGTGAATGATAAAGGATTTAAATTAAAAAACACTTATTTGTTAAAAAAAAATTTATTTTTTTATTAATACTAAAATATTTTTCTTACAATCCCAGACAAAGGTGTATATTCTACAAGTCCATCTTGAATTATAAGGCAGTAAGCTGCTGTTTGTGCACCAATATTTTCACTTGCTTCGATCTCCACGCGTACATCCAAAGCTCCTGTTTTCAATGTTTCATTTTGCCTTGAACAGTCTATAACAAATAGCGGGGTTTTGGCGAGAAATGTATCCTTGTCGACAGAAGGTTTGTTGTCGCTATCGCTGTAATAGGACGATTGAAATTTCACAAACATATCGTAAATAATTGCTTTGTTCCCATTAAAATTATCATAGGGATAGTATTGTGAATTCAGATATAATTTAACGTTTTGAATATTACAAAAATCAAAATGACTGGCATTTTTATTGCTATTTTTCCTATTTGTTTGAAACGCAATTATTACGTAACGTGGTTTCTCTGTATTCGATGCTGTTTTCACTGTCCAAGTTATATTTTTAGTTTCCGGTAACGCAGGATATTCTTGAAGTTGCATACGACGAAATGGAACAGATATAGGTTGATCTTTATCTGTTAATCGTAACAGTGATAGGTTATACTCATCTGAAACTCTAATGTAAGGTATTTTCCAAAAGATTTTATTTATAACTAGATCAACCTTAGGACTTGTTTCCGTTGTTACAATCGCATTTACATTCGACGAGCTTCTTAACAGTATTAACTCCTGTTTCACATTCATAATTATATGTTTATAATCTTCGGCGAATCCAAGTAGTAATTTTAATGGGATACAAAATGAAAAAGTTTTTTTATTTTGCAATGGCAATGTATCCAAACTCCAACCCGCGTTTAGTAATATATTCTTTTCGTCTTCTCGACTTGTTAGTAAATTTTTAATTGTTGATGTTATTCCTACATTTTTTATGCGATCAATTTCTGTACCGCAGATTTCATAACGTATTTCGTCGAAAAGAAAAGCCATCGCATTGCTGACAAGTTCCATTGCATCATCCTCATTAACACCATCAGGTTTTATTCCTTTAAAAGTTCCCTCTATGTATATGTAACTTTTGCTAGGCAATGTGTATACATTCTGCTGGTGAACAGGTATACGTATTTCATCGTTTACCCCATATGTTGTTTGCGCATATGGTAGATGAGTATGGTATTCCAAATCGATAATAGTTTCATCGAAAATAATTTTTTCATCTACTTGTAACATAATTTCTATTAACAATAAAACCTAAAGATTCTAGAAACTCTTGATTGCTCCTGGTCAACTTTATAAAAGTGTGATTTTTAGAACTGGTGGTTGGTAGTAAATTATTGCTTCTGTTATTATTGAAAACTAATACCATACTTAAGTAGATTCACGTCTTAAATGAAGTCTCAGTGTAACAGATTCGTCTCTGAAGTTTATAAGTTGTCCCTCCTGATCCTCGAGTCTTACTGATACGTTGTGAAGAAGTCCAGTTATATTTAAAGGTAAGTATATTACGGTGGTCGGTTTTTCAACAATTTTATAGCCAGGCTCGACTAAGGGATAAAATTCATGAAGAATATGACCTTCAACACCATTTTTATATGAGCCACGCACAATGTTGCAAGCAACACGTATTGTATCTACTTTGTTGATGTTGACAGTATTTGGTGAAGTATGCCATATATTAGGCTCCAATTTCTTCTTTTCAAATCCTAATAATGGACCAATGCTACCAGGCTTGTCGAATCTTATAAGTTTTGAACAGAAGATTCTAGTTTTCAAAGTATTATTATTCCCTCTTATATCCAATACAACTTGTGTTTTTTTATGTTTTTCAATAACAGCTTCTTTTAAGAAAGAAATTATATTTTCTATTTCGTAAGATCCTTCGGGTAATCTAATAGAATATTCAATATTTTCCCCATAGTGAAATGTATCATTAACATTTGTTTCGATATTTGGTATTGTATTATACGTCATGAGGTCGATTAAACCAATTTCATATTTGTGAGTAGATAAATCTATGGGCGGAAAAATATCGCAAGATAATTGTGAGCCTCTTCCATTTAAGCATAACATGTTTTCTGTTAGAAATGCAAAACACAAATGACCGTTTTTTAATTAATCGTTTCATACAAATTTTTACGCCATTCTCCTCTCACTATTATAGGTTTATCCTTAGAATTTTCAAGGTAATTCAAGTAACTTAACTCTTCCGTATATTTTTTTAGAATATCAATTTTGTTATTTATTTCATTTATATATGATTTTATTACATTTATTTCATTGTCAACATATTTTTTAGACGTTGCATCTAATTCTTTTTCAGGAGGTGATTTTAAATTATGTAAAGTATAACCATTAACATCATACGTATTATTATTTAAAAACAAACATTTTCTTTTGAGAGTAAATAAATTTACAGCATCATTATCTTCTTCGGCATTATTTACATTACTTATTCGTTTTTTGTTCATATCATAATTTCCATCTTTTGTTAATTTAAAACCTAGGCCTGGAGGTCCTTTGATAATGTGTAAACGCTTTGTATGCGAATGACGACCGAATTTGTCAACGCTCATTTTGGTACTGATGGAAAATCACTCTTTTCTTGTAATTATACCTGCTTCCTGTAACTCTTCGAATATCGATATAATTTCGTTATTGTTTCCTTTATTCCCAGCACTCTCTGATGCTAAAAGTAACTTTAATCTTTCACACAATTCGTTCGGATCGTTCCAATAAACATATGAAGGCGGCTTATTTTTTTCTTCAAACTCTTTCATCACCACACCACTCCCAGTCCAATCCATATAACTGCGAGGCGCACGTGGTGGAAATAATCTTGAAATTATCGATTTGTATTTTTTACTTTTATTACTTTTTATTTTTCCTTTCGGTAAATAATCGACTCTATGCGCGTTCGATGCTAATAAGATATCACGATACTTTAAAAGATTTTCGTTAGTGTAATCATCTGGAATTCTCATAAACAGTAGTTCGTATATTCCCCTTGTGCCAGTATATTTTACACCACCTACAATAAGATCATTTCCAATAATATCGATTTCTTTGTCACCTATCATCCACCTATTATTATCTATACGAATACCGTATAAATTATCAATTTTCTTAGGACGTTTTATATAGGAAAGAAAATATTCTGTTGACAATCTTCCTTTAAATGTATTTTTTATAATTAATTCTGCTTCTTTTTTACCCTGAGGCGAGCTTAAATATTCGGCTGCGGTCATAGGTGTTTCATATACTTCTTCATTGTTCGATTTTAAAAAATCAACAGGTTGTTCTTCTTCATCTGTGTCTTTTTCCATAGGCTCATCTTCACTGCTCGTTTCCATTTCGCTATTAGAAATATCGCTGTAATGCATTTGTAATTCTGGATCTAAAACTACTTTTTTTATCGATCTTTCGTGTTTGTCAACTTCATTTTTTCTTTTTTCATTTCTAGAGAAGTCGGGGAAAACAGGTCGTTTTTTAACAAAACTATTGTCTGTTTCTATATTATAATCTTTTCGTTTTATGCCTCTTTTAAATACATTCTCCTCTTCTTCTTCTTCAGAATAATCGCTACCTTTTACAGCTTCTTTTTTCTGCTTTTCCAATTTAGTCGCCAACAGTGTTTGTTCATTTAATTTCTTCCAATTTCTTTTTTCCTTTTTTTCATTTTCTATTTTCTGTTTTTCCAATTTAGTCGCCAACAGAGTTTTTTCATTTAATTTCTTCCAATCTCTTTTTTCCTTTTTTTCGTTTTCTAGTTTAGCGGCAATCTTAGTTTGCTCGTTTAATTTTTTCCAATTTTCTTTAGTCTGTTTTTCATAAAACGGCTTCATCAATGGTTCCATAATTGGTCTGATATTTTTTTCAATATGAGTCTCCATTTCGAAAACGCCTTTTTTCAAAGCGCTATGTTTCTCTTTAATTCGTTGTCTCAATTCCTTTATTTCCAATATAATTTTCTCTCGTTTATCTAACTCACTTACGTCTACACTCTCAGCCATCCCAACACTAACTGATAAATTTTTCGATGAACCTATACCTTACTTACAGGTTGATCTATTTTGTTTCACATTCATATACACATAGTTTAGTAACTACTAACAAGGAAATGAAATAAGAAAACAGTACACATTATAATATAAATTACATCATTTATTACAAATTTGCTAATTTACAATCTGGTGAATAAGAAAACAGTACACATTATAATATAAATTACATCATTTATTACAAATTTGCTAATTTACAATCTGGCGATGATTTTTTATGTTCCAACTTAGGATTGTCATCTACTTGCCAATCTCCTACGGTGACTCCGCAATCAATACAGGTGACATCATCGTCTGATCCAATGTAGTAAAATCCCGTTTGCACCATATCTTCAATATTTGGATATGACTTTGGCCAGTTCAAAAATGATTCCCTCATCATTTTTTCAGTGTTAATAACTTCTAATTTATGCGACGCAAACTGATTCACTTGTTCAGACACATTTGAACTGAGAGTGCAATCTGGATTTGATAGTTTATGTAAAAAATTTATTTGTCTAATTGTTAATTTTGAATCACTACATTGACTCCAGCCACAATTACAACACACTATACTGTCCCACAGTTTTGTACGATAAAACCCTGAATTTATTAAATCATTTTTCGTGCAATTGAATATATTACAACACATGTTTACACGATCCATTCTCTACAACTACTGAATAGAGTTCAAGAGAACATCGCATTTATGAATACAGTAAAAACAGTCTCTTTTCTTTAATTGCAAAGGTATATTATACGCTCTATGATTTTGACAAGGAAAACTGTTTAAAATATCGTAATCTTTTCTTAAATCGATTGGTAATTTATTAAAAATATGTTCCACATTTTCAAAATGATTTACAATAAACTCTTTAGGCAAATATTTAATTAATTCATCTTGCATACCTGTATATCCTTTGGTATAGCATTCTTTTATCGCTAAATTTACTGCTTCTAATCTGTCTGTAATATGTTTTTCCAATTTCCACCATTGCAGTAAAATATGTACATTAGCGTAAGCACAATTTTTAGAACTATGTAAAAATATACATTTTTTGTAAAAATCGCCCCAAAATTGTTTTCTTAAAACACTTAAACTAGGACATTTTATATCTTCAAAATTTATCACGTTAACATCGAATTCAGTTAACAAGTTCTTTATATATGATTTTTTTCAGTTCCTTTAACATAAACATTTCCACTAATATGAATATCGCGAAATAAATCCAATAGACTATTGTATGGCCGCATTCCAGAATCCCATTCAAGTCCATGATACTGTTTCTCCAACCATATAACTTGCTTTTGTAAATTTATGTTCAACTGATTGTATTCAAAAGGAGGTTGAAAAAGATGTAATTCGTATATCTGTTCGTCTGTCGATACAAGCGCCAGCTCCTTAACAATAAATTCGTTTGCTTCATTTTTGAAACCTTGAAAATCTAAAATAAAATTCATTATACAACTGAGCACTTTTTAGTTCCTTCCAAGACTTTTAACGACTGTCGAATGAAACAACACTCGAATAATGCCACCAAATCATTTATGAGGAGTGGGGATGATCAAAGGTTTAACTGATTTAGATCATTGTTTGTTGTTACAGTTAAAAGTATGGATTACAAATTGACTGTTAATACTTCAGGTATCATCTGTTTGCCACGATTATGGGAAGATCCTGTTCCTATAATAAAGGAATACGTTGCTAAAATGGAGAGGTGAATTACTATACAACTTTTATACAAAATATATTATCCATAAAGTAATCGAATTTCCTTATAGATATTTTTTATCATTTCAGAGTTTTATTGGATAGCGTGAACGAAATCAAAATTCACGAACATAATAATATGGATTGGAAAGGCAAAACAATAGAACATACAATATTTTCACCATTTGGTAAGACACATGTAACCTGGCAAAAGGATGAAACTTGCGTTGCTGCTTCTGTTAACACCGCTGCCATCACTACCACCACCAACACTACAGAATATATAGATATAAACATATCTCCTGAAGAATATCAAGAGATTGAAGAGATTTTAAATGTAAAAGGTGATAAATAAAACAATACATAGCAATGTCAGTTTATTTAGCCTTTCTCCTCAAAAGGTAATTAAAACAAACAGAAGGTTCGCAAAGTTTATTTAATGTTAACATTTCTTTACTCATTTCATATTCACGATATTGATCTTCGTTATACATTTTAAACAATGGTGTAGTAACACACTTGTCGCACCAATTTTCACGATTCCATATTATGTCTGTTAACAGGAAATCTCCACCAACACGTTTTTGTATATAATCATATCTCACTTTTTTAATATTGAAATCTTTTTTAAATAAAACAATTTCACTGAAACAATCTCTGCATAATTTTACGAATTTGTTTTCATAATAATAATATTGCAATAGTATGTAATTCTGTTCGTATGCGAATTCTGGTACTTCATCAGGATGATTCATTAGCAACAGAAAATCTTTACTTTTAATTTTATCAAAATCTATGCAGAGATAATTGTACCCTTGTGTATCACATTTTAAACTAAACCATACATTCTTATAAATTGTTTTCAAATATTGTTTTACAGTGAGTGGTAATTCAAGTTTGTCTATATTTTCCAAATTAATAATCTGTGCACACACTTGTCTGCAACACAATTCGAAAAGACTTGAAGTCATAATTGGATGGTTGAAGGTTAAATGATAAGACGCTGAAACAATTAAACAATTTTTTAATATCACAAATTACAATGGCCATAAGCAACAGTATTTATTCCATCATCACATATTACACGCTTATCATCATTTACACTTAATGCTACTTTATTTACACTTATAGTTTGAATACAATGTTTTTTTGATTGAAACATTCTACATTCTTTTCTAATTAACGTGAAATAATTTAAACAATTTTCATAATCGTCAAAGGTAATTTTATTTTTTACAACTGGTTTTGTTATTCCTTTCGCTTTTTTATAAGCACATATTTCTTCATGATTGTCAATAGTTAAATATGAATACAATTTCGGTCGCAAACCGATAAATTTGAAAATAGGTATGCTGTTACATTCGTCTTTAAATTTACCTAAAACTTTTTTATTGCAAGTAAAATAACAACTGTGATCAGAAGGATAATCAGAAGTATCAAAATGACTTTTCAAAGTAGAATCAACTATATCCTTATAGATATCGTCTGTAAATATTTCTAAAAAGAAGCTATCAGTGTCAATATACAAAAGATTCATTTTACTTATATCATATTTTAATCGTAAAACATTATAATAAAAGTCATACATCAATGTTTTGCTTAATTCTAAAACACTAAAACCAATATATATTGGTTTATCAAATTTCACACTTTCTTTTGCACTGCGAACAGCACATAGATTTTCATCGTAAATTATCGACTCTATATAGGTTGGTTTACATACCAGTTTATTTAATCTTTTTTCTTGATTCACAAGTTCTATCTGTTGTCTTTTCCTAATATTTTCTATAGTTTTACCAAACATTGCATTGTTTAAAAGTTTATAAAATTCTTTTTCAAAAGTATTTTTTGCTTCTTTCCTTTTGTTAGTATTAAACATAATATAGGGTTCCAACCAAATATCTTGATTGAATTTCAATATCCTATGTATTTTCTTTAAAACTAAACCATTTGCGATAGCTTGTTTTAAATTTACATAATGTACAATATAGTTAGTTTTATTTTCCAAAGTTGTTAACAATTTTTTAAATTTTTCATTAGGCGGACATTTATTTTCCGCTAAAAAAGGGAATTCATTGTGATCGTTATGATAAGTATCCGGATATTCTACATCAACTTCAAGTATATAACCTTTTGGACCATCGTTCTCTACTGACATGACATCGAAATTTTCAACATTTTTTTTCCATTTAAAACCATCTTTAGGCATTGGTTTACACATTGCCCAACCATAAAGGTTATTACAGTCAATGTACATTAAATAAGAATTGGGTTCGTTTGGATTGTAATGACTTTTTAAATACGGGTTGTTAGCTTTCGCATAACGTTTAACACATAACGTTAGACCACCTCTTATCCCTCTTTCTATAAACAAATATTTATCATAATCAGTAAACAAGTCAAGTTCAATATTCGTAAACTTTAGCATTGCATCAAATGTAAAACTTGGTAATGTAAGATAGTGCGCGCAATCCAAATTATAATTATTGATACACAATGCGCGAAAGTTTTCAAATATATCACTTAATAACAGTACATCAATTTTTAGATACAAATCACTATACTCTCCTAATGTTTTACATTTGAAATGATCATACACATTTACTGCAAATGTATAATCTTCATCGCTAATGTCACAATCTTGTATACTATTGTGAAAACAATCTTTTGAGGGTAACTGAATTTCATCAAGTTTGTCCCAAGAACTGGTATATTCATAGGGATATACACCTTTTCTTGTAACAAACGGTAAATCTTCATCTAGAAAGAATTTTTTAGTTTGAAAAAACTGATCAGGTTTTAAGTGACCTGCTAAAGTGCTCAAACTAGTATTTAAAAACCTGAATGTATCAATAAATCTCAAAACTACGCCATTAGTTGTGTGTTTAGAAAATGAAACATATTTTTCTGTTGAATTCGGTATTATACTGATGTTTTGTGAATCACATCCTAATTGTTTTATAATAAAATGAGAATCGTAATTTGAACTGCCGTGAATGAATATCGGTAAATACTTTTGATTCTGTCTTTTTAAATTACAGTCATTACATAAAATTGATCGAAATTTCCCCGTTAAATGACAATGATCTCGTACGTAAGGATGTAACAATGTAAATGAACGATTACACATTTCACAATTTTTTGCAGTTTTACATTTGTATATTTCTTCTTCAGTAAGTGGTAACATTGATTTTTTAATACTTTTAAACAATTTACCTATAAAATTTGCTAATTCAATTACATAATCCATAAACTTCTTAGCAGCATCTTTTCCTCTATAAATATAAGGTTCTGTTGGTAATTTTTCAATAATTTCTATTGGTAAAACATTTGCATCAGTTACAATATACACACAAAAACTCATAGGTTCATGTATATCATGAACAAAAGTATATTTTGATAATCTTTCATTTTTAACTTTCAGTAAACATTCAAAATCAGCATAAATTACAATAGGAACTGGAAAGCTATGATGATGATTTTTAAATTTCAAAACTGAACTTGATTCATAATCAGGATCGGGCATAATAGCTCGTATAGGTTTATTTGACCAACATTTTTCTAAATGTTCTTTTAATTTAATTTCTTTATTTTTACCTTTGTAAAATGTAAAACATCTTTTGCATATAGATGCTGCGCCAGTCATTTTATTTAACTGTGCACTAATTAATCTAGAAAAATTACTTATATAACAATAATGTGTAATTTTCTTATCATTCGTCAGCAATAATAAATCAAAATGATTTTCTTTTTCGATATCAGCGACTCTAAGAGGATATACTATGTCTTTTTCAGTAAGACCATAAATATTTACTGAAATGTTTTTGTTATTTTTTTCAAACCTATCTATTTGTGCTATAGGTGTAGGAAAATCGATACCATCAAAGTTAAATTTATTTGCTAATTCAAAATATTTGGAAGTTAATCTAGCGGGTTTATCTTTTACATATCTACTTAAAATCGCCCACCTAAAACAATAGTTATCATCATAGTTTTGAACATTTATCACTGCTTTTTTATTTACAATAGACACTGGAAGAGGTAAAAACGAACTTCCTCTCAAAGGACGATATTTATTGAATCTTAATAAAATGCCGTCGATTGAATAAAGTGTCCAACCTGAACCTTTCCCTTGATACTCAGACTCTTCCTGACAGATTTTTGAAAATGCCATTTCCAAAATATTATCTACATTTGTAGATCTATAAACAATTAAACTTTTAGTTTTAAAGCACCTATCTTGCTTTTCATTTGTAAATGGTTTAACATAAACGCATTCAATATTTAAATTAAATTTTAACGCATCATATTGTTGCACACATGTTTCAATAACGTGTTTTATTTCATTTTTATAATATACTAATAACAAACAGATATCCTTAATATCATGTATATTGTGTTTCAAATAAAATGTTTTAAGATTTCCTTTAAAAGCTTTCTCCAATTCAATAAACTCATTGAATACTTCAATTTTTTCTAATCTTATACGTTTTTTTCGAAAATTTTCATCTGACGAATCTTCAAATTGTCTATTCATTATTTAATCTGAAATACATAAAAATCATTGTTTCAAAGCCATACTAAATAATATAACGAATATGAACCATTTTTAAAATCCACCGTATGTATTTTTATTATTATTAATTTTTTCGATTTGAACATTTGGAATTTTGGAAAGTTTCTTTCCGACTTTTAATAAAATGTTATCAATTGACTCAATAACAACTTCAGATTCTGATTCTTCATCTGTCACAAAATAAGCTTTTTTATGAACCTTTGTCAAAATAGTTTCTCAGGTGTATTTCTTAAATCCTTCATATCCGTTACTTCAATTTTTACTAAATATGAACCTGTTTCACCCGGTGATTTCATTATTTTCTTTATCTTTTCCGAATTTATTTGCAATAACTGCTTTATAGGCACATCCTTATTTTTTCGTTTTTTATTTGTACCTTTCACGTTAAATAATTTATCAAACTCGTCGCAATCATTATCAGAATCTGATGATTCGTCAGAACTTAATTTTCTTTTACTTAATTTTGATTTTTTCTTTTTTGGTTGTTCTTGCTGTTGTTGCTGCTTATACAAAATAGAACGTATAATTTGAATTATACAATGAGATGCTTGAGGAGAAAATACCTTGTCTTTAATTTCACTGGTGGTTAACAAATTTTGTAAAAACGCAACTAACTCTTTAAAATTAAACTGACTATCTCTAACTGCTAAACATTTCAATTGTGAATTTTCATCCATACCCACATTGTATTTTAAATATTCGCACACATTTTTAAGACTATCATAAATACTTAACATCTCTACGTCCGTTTCATTTACATACGATTTTAAATTGCTCACTACAGACTCCCAGGCGTTAACTGTGTTCAACCCGATTATGCAAAGAGACTCCAACAACCAATAAATGTTGAATCTGCTGCTTGAAGCAGCTGGCGCAGACGATGCATTATCATTATTTTCAAACTCCATTACTATAAAAAACAAAAACAACAATTACAACCAAAAAAGAAATTGTTTTTTTTTTTTACACACCGGTTGAACCAAATCCACTATTATTTCTATCGGTAAAGTCTATTACATCTAATTCTATAGTGATATTATTTAATCATTCCGATCAAGATTTTTCTGTAAAACAAGGTGATAAGATAGCGCAAATAATATGCGAAGTTATTAAATATCCAGCAATAACCCCAGCCATCACATCAATGGAATGATTTAAAGCTAAACCAGATCTGGGTGCAATTCTCCCATAACATTGTTCTGGAATAATAATAGCTAAGTCGGTTTTAATTAATTGCTTATCATGTTTAGGCACAATATAATCATATGCACTTCTTAAATCTAATCCTGCAGCTTGAACCGATGATTTAAGAGGAGCGAATGCGTTTTTAGTAAGTTTGAAAAATCCTAATTTATTATCCATAATGATTTCTGAAATCATAAGTTAGATGTATTTCAATTAACCACGATAAATATTTTTACAATACTTAAAATAATTTGCATTCATACATTTACAACTAAACTCACGTAACTATATTTTTGTTAATTCGCAAACAGAATTAAAGAAAAAACAACAAGACACTTACTGTAAATTATTGAGATAAAAGTTTTTCTTCTAAATCCTAATGTGCGATAATTAAACTCGAGTCTTCAAAAATGATATTCTGGAATAATAAGAATTAATTTTAAAAAAGAATTCAAAGTACTTTTTATGTTTCACATAAGTTAACTAACACTAAGATACTTACTGTTGTAACTGTAGAACAGGAGCGAAATAATCACAGAATGATGTTCGTATTCAAGACTCAACAGTATTTATAGACATCTACTAACGTCAATCGAGCGAACCATAACTTTTTATTAACGACCCGTATATTTTTACCAGCCATGCGTATATTTTTATCAATCACCCGTAACATTTTCTTAACGAACCAGAA
>JAGFPH010020559.1:0-14120 GCA_018207615.1 Philaenus spumarius | reverse complement strand
TGGTCAAACACTCACTGATGTATTCGCGTAAGTCACCCTCGATATAAAACAGTTCATTAATACGACGCGAAACTAGCGGAATACTGTCTACAAACAGCTCCCACTCTGTAGTGTTTAAGGGTAACGAATGCTCCCCATCGTATAGTGTAACGTATCGTTTACCAAACACACTATTCACTTTAAAATCACCGGTAGTCAATTTGAAAAGGTGCTCCTCCTTAGTCGCTACAGCTGTTGTGACTTTTTCAATATGAACAAGTATTTCGTTAAACAATTCGTGGGAAAAGAAAACAAATTTTTTACCCGCATGAATCAATAGTCCGATGCCGTAGTCCGTATGCTGAAATAAACCTGTCGCTACAAATTTTGTGCACTCGGCGTTTAGGAAATGTACGGATTTCAAAAAGATCCCCAAAGGTAGGTTAGGTGGATATTTAGTAGAAGCGCACTCCACCTCCATCCTCTTAGACTCCATGAACACAACTGAGTCTAGACCATTTTCTTAACCGTGCCGGAAAGAAGATTGTACACTATATGCGAATCGTGTAGAATGAGACAGTAGGCAGTGGTGTTGGCGGGAATATTGGCGGAAGCCTCTATTTCAAGTCGAACGTCGACGGGGCCAGATTTTATAGAATCATCTTGTTTGGAACAGTCGATGACAAAAATCGGGGCTTTGCCCTTGAACGTGGTGAGATCCATACAAGGAGACGACTCGCGAAGATAGTAAGACTGTTGAAACCTAGAGTACATCTCGTACATGGTCGAAACGTCCCCGTGGATACTGTCGTAGGGGAAATACTGTGAATTTAAGTAAAGTTTTACATTTTCCACTTCACATCGGTCAAACAAGGAAGCGTCTTTTTTAGTTGTAATCTTCCTATCCGTTTGAAAAGCTAGAATAACGTAACGCGGTTTTTCCATCTGGTTAGAAGTTTTTACGGTCCAGGAAATCTGTTTCGATTGAGGGAGAGTAGGGAATTCGTGAATCTCCCAGCTTCTAAAAGGGACGTGAACGGCGGCATCGCGCTCGATCATTTTAAAAATTTTCAACCGATAGGTATCGGTCACAGTGAGATGGGGAACTCTCCACTGTATGTTGGTTATTTTCAAATCTACGGTCGCAGCGTTCTCACTAATTATCGCGTTCAAGTCGGACGAAGAGCGTAACAGTATGAGTTCCTGTTTTACGTTCACCACAATTCTCTTGTAGTCTTCGAAAAAGCCCATAAGCATTTTCAACGGCACAGAGATTGTAAAAGTCCCCGATTCGAGTGTTGCATCGACTCCCAACCAACCGGCGTTCGCGAGTTTATTCTTTTCAATTTCCCGCAGAGACAAGAGGTTCTTAATTGTACTCGTAATTCCAACGTTTCTCGTTCTGTCCACCTCGTTTGCGGCGATTTCATATCGGATATCGTCAAACAAAAACGCCACCGCATTATTCACCAACTTTACGGACGCATCGGTATTAGCAGCTGTTTTTCCGCTTATCGTACCCTTGATGTACAGTAAACTTTCAAACGGTACCGTAATCACGTCCTGTTGATTAATAGGTATACGGATTTCGTCGTTATTACCATAAGTGGCTGACGCGTAAGGCCTATGCGAATGATATTCCATACCGGTGATTATGTCATTGTACTCGGCAGCACTATCGATTGCCAACAGCTCCATTTATGATTTTGAATCCTAACGATCTGAGGAAACGAATGTTTCGCGGTGTTAATCCCAACGAGGTTTGACGCGTACTGACCGTCGGTTTATATTGACGCTCGTTAAATACGAGTCCCATTCTGGCGTCTTAAATGCAGTCGCACTGAAATTGCCTCGCCTCTAAAATCTATCAACTCTCCGTTCTGATCCCTCAGACTCACCGTCACACTATGAACAGTTTTCACCCTGACGGGTAAATATATTATGTTTGACGGTGTTTCCACAATCTTGTAGCCCGGAGGAACCTGAGGGTAGAACTCGTGCATAATGTGTGATTCGGTACCGTTTTGAAATGAACCGGCCGCGATATTGCATTCTACACGAATCACACTCACTCTGATAATGTTGACAGGCGTATTAGACACATGTTTTGTATTAGCCGCCAATATACCATTTTTAAAGCCTAGTAATTGGCCAATCGAACCCTCCTCCTCCAAACAAATATCTTTCGAACATTTAATCTCCGCTTTTAACGTGTTGTTATTGGGTTTCAGTGAAAATGCAATTCCTTTAGGTTTTAGTTCGGCTACAATCAGCCTTTCCAGGTCTTCGATTTCGTACGAGCCTGTAGGTATACTCACGTCTTCGTTAAGATTTTCATTTAAAATGATTCTAAGTTTGTTATTCACACCTTCTATTACGTTTGGAATAGAGTTGTATGTTGCAAGATCTATAAGACCAATTTCCCACTCTCCGTCGAGTTCGAGTGGTGGAAAGAAATCGCACGAGAGCGTAGAACTGTTACCGGACAACACGATACTCATTGTGTTAGAAACTTTAAGCACAAATGACCGCAAACGACTGAGTCGCCCGACTGATGTTGTCTGTAATTATAGTGAACTGAAGCGTTTGGACCGAAATATCGTGTCAACTCTATGGGTGGCCTAAGATTTCCGAAACTATCAAAGTACGCGACACTAGCTCCCCGTTTTTTATAACTCACCCAATGCGTTCCCTCGCCACTTATACTGTCCAAATTCACGATCGCCGACTCGTTTTTCAAAGGTCGCAAAGGGAGTGTATCCCTCATGTAAACGCCCCTGAAATACGGAATTTTAAATTTAACGGCATATTTTTCCAAATCGATATTAGTCAGCGGTCTGATCGGGATCGAATCTATCGGGTTTTTTTTTTTTTTTTTCTTACTACAACGCTTTTTACCCCTTCCTTTCTTATACGGTTTCAAGTAGAGACCTTTGCCCTTGAGTTGTTGTAACAGATGATGCATCGACTTTTTCCCCGTCCTGCGTTTCTTCCTCCTCCTACCGCTTCCGATTTTTGATTTTAATTTCATCGCGTTTGTTACGGCCCAAGCAGCTGCTTTTTCGCCTACGGATGCGTTACTCGCTTTAACCCGACTCCAAGCCCTTTCGGCTAAATTTTTGTCTGCAACTCTACGTCTGTCGGAATCACTGTACTTACTATAGGCAATATCGTGCTCTTTACAAGCCTCGTCCAACAAGTTTACACCTTTATCGCCTCGTGCTAATCTCTTTGCTAATTTCGTACCGGGTCCACAATAGTTGTAACCGGGTAAATGGAGTTCTATAGGTAGAAAATCGATAGCTTTATTCAAAACTTTATCACCGACACTCAATACGTTGGAAATAAGACCACGTCCTTTCCTGACAACTCGTCGCTTGCTACTGACAAATGTTGACCGTGTCTTCGCCATTTGTATACTAAGCTAAGACGAGACTAACCCGTGGTTTATGTAGAAAAATAAAACATATCCGTCACAAGAGAGTACAAATCTTTGAGACGCTTCTCTTTCATACACCTGATTTGTAATACGTCAAAAATATCAGCCTCTATTCGTGTAACGTAGCCGACAAACTCGTTGTAGACGTAAACGTTATTCTCACCAAAAAAGTATACATTTCCATCGATATACTGAAATCCTCCCTTTATAGTCGACGGTAACCCAGCGTACAGCTCCCTGACTCTACCCACGTACATACTAGTACGTGCGCATTCGTCGTAACGCGAAACGTAAATGTCATCGTGGAAAAAGATGATTCCCCCTTGATTGTTTCGAAAAACGGCGTTTATTTGTTTAACATTACCTCTTCCCAACCAGCCAGCAATACCGTACTCGTACAATACTTTCAGACTAGGATAAGCGAATGTGTACACAGTACTGTTTGTTAATAAGACTACATTACTATCGGCTTGTTGATAGAGACCAGTCAAATTGTTAAATTCGTGAGGCAGGAAATTTAACCAGTCTTTAGTTAATCTTGGGGCGGTGTACGGTTCTCGTTTTGACGCCTCCAAGTGAAATTTCCAAAAATATTGTTCATAAAATAAAAATACGTGCTTATCGCCAATTAGAATTTTGTTAATTTTACCTCTCAAATTACAGAGGTCGGGTCCCGTAGCTACGGGTGATTGAGGAGGAGGAGGCATAGCGGTAGTTGTGGTAGTGGTAGTAGAAGTAGTTGATGTTGTAGTTGGAATAGGCGTGGTACTAGTAGTTGTAGTAGTAGTAGTAGTCGTTGTTTGTGGTACGTATATATTCTGTATACTACGAATGGCGTCATCGGATATCTTCACCTGGTACATATCAGTTATATTTTGAGGGAAAATTGTATAAGGATACATTGTCGAATTGAACTGATTATTATGACTGAGTCCGAGAGCGTGACCTATTTCGTGAATAAGTACAAAATAGAAAGATTGGGTACCGGATGCGGGGTAGTTCATGCTGAAATCCCAATATTCGTCATTGTCAAAATGAATTTCTACTTTTTCGTGAGAAGTAGTAGGTCTTGCATCACAATGCGCTAAAACTCTACCAGGACCGTCGAAATTAAAATTGCATATGCCGTTGCCCGCACCTATTTTCATGTGTTTCTTTTCACTCATAGAAATTACAATATTTGGGTGTAAATTGTCGCGATAAAATTTTAAAACGGTGCTATTACTCCATAGTTCAAATGCCCGTTGTACTATTAACTGATGGTCTCGTGGCCCGTACATATACCATGATATCGTAGTATTCTCCCAACCGAGTTTAGCAGTCGCGTCCAGAGGGTGGTCAGTTTCGTTAAATCCGCAAAAGCTTTGCTCACCCTCGGAGAGAACAGATTTGATAAGGAAAAACACAACCGTCGCGGTCAAAGTCATCTTAATGAATGATCGAATTTAAGAAATGCAGACCCTTACAAAGTGGGTCTTACTTTAAGCTAATCATTTCCACATCATTTATCAGGTGAAAGTTCAGCAATTTCGGCCTTTAAATAAGCTTTAATTACTTTTTCCATAGCTTTTATCGTGTCATCCAGTTGAGCTAAAGTGACGGCGTCGTCGGCGTCTACGCCTTTAGCTAAATTACACAATCGAAGCTGCTTTGCGTTAAAGGTTTTAGGCGAGTCCGTCATTATAGTGCTTGTCGTAACCCATTTCGTTAAATCGAAAACACTATTTTTCACTACATTTAGTTGTAACAGATTCACGGCATCTCTATCTCTGATGGCGATCGGTAGATTCACGATTCTTTTAGAGTCGGTATCGAATACATCTTCACCTCGGGGTAATTGAGTTACACATATTGCGTTTGCCTGTAAAAATTCTAAATTAACTGCGTCTCGTTTAAACACCGGTGGACCGATATTATTTATTCTATTATTTTTAAAATCCCATCCGTGTTCCGACAACGATACGACCCCTTTGTTCAATATACGTTCGTCAACGTATTTCATATTTACCGCGTCAGCTTCTACTTTGGGATATCCTACGTTTTGTATACGTTTATTATTAACATTATAGCCACTGCCGTCGGGTAAATCGGTTATAGCGTTTGCCTGAAAATATTCCAAAGTAACAGCGTCTTTTTCACTCTTCGGTCGAGCGATATTGCTCAGTTTTAAATCTGCAAAATTCCAACTACCGTCACCTAACTTTCCCACTATCCTTCTGTCAACATATAGTTTGTTAACCGCATCTTGGCCTCTCTCCGGTCGTGACAAGTTAATAATCGGTTTATCTTTCGTATCGAAATAACCGTCTTTATTGGCGGTCAATAGACGTTCGTTTGCGTATTTTAAATTTAACGCGTCCCCCTCATCTACGGGATATCCTACGTCTTGTACTCGATTATCATTAACGCTATAACGCTGTAAAAGTTTTATAGGTAATAGGGATTCGAGATATTCCTTTGTCACGACATCGTCTTTCTCTTTTGGAGTACTCAATCCCCCCAAAGGGATACCTTTAGTGTTGTACTTTTTAATCGTCTCGTCAAACGTTAAACACTTTTTACCCAAAGTACCCAGGTTGACAGCATCGCTATCGGCTACAGGTTCGCCTAAATTACGCAACAATTTATTCTGAATATCATAGTGCCCCTCGGGCGTAAGGTTGTACCCCACGCCTTTAGGGCCCTGTTTTTGGGCGGCTGATGCCTCAGAGTAACGTCCGAATTTGTCGACGCTCATCTTATCAATGACCTGATTTTTCGGTTACCAAGACCTTTTATCAACCCCGCTTCCCGTAGTTCTTCCACGATTGACGCGATTTCGTTAGCATGACCCGTATGACCCGCGTCATTGGATACTAATAAGAGTCTCATTCGATCGCACAACTCGTTAGGATCGTCCCAGTACGCGTAACCTTTTCCACCGTACGTTTTGGGCGGGAACAATTGTACTATAATTTTATTGTATTTAACCGACCTTGGGTTACGATTGATCGGGCCTTGCGGTTCGTATTGTCTTTTGTGCGCGTTTGTTTTCAAGCAGATATCTTTGTAGGCGGCCAAGTCCGCCTCGGAGTACACACCGGCTTTGGGCGATCGTTTAAATATTAACTCGTACAGTCCCACCGTCCCTTTATAGTTAGTACCGTCTATCGTAATTTCCCCTTCGTCGGAAAATTGTAGATTTTTATCTCCGACCATGAGCTCTTCGTTTTTGATTCTCGGACCGTAAATGTTATCTATAGCCTTTGTCTTAGCTGTATCCGTTATCATTTTAAGCATGTACCTACGTGTAAGGGGATGTTTGAACGTTTCTTGAACATACTCCGTTGCTTCGGTACGGCCTTGCGGAGTTGACAATAAATCGGTCAAGGTTTCGGGTGTTTCCGCAACTGTTTCCGTTTCGATAAAACTAGGCCCACGAAGAGGAGGAGGCAGAGGAGGAGGAGGAGTATCAAAAGCCCCCGCAGTTGGGGAGGGTTCGTCAAAGACCGTCGGTTCGTCCTTGATCTCTGTTTTTACATCATCAAATCTCCCCTGTATTTTAGACAGCTCACTGATAATCGGTTTGTACTGTTTCGCGAGAAACCGTTCCGTATCCACTTCTCCGTGTCGCATCTGTTGATATTTCCTCTTGATAGCTTCCCTGAGACGATTAATCTCGAGGGTGACCTGCTCAGACGACGACATTTCGTAAAATGAACGGACATTCGTTTTGAATATTCTATTTATGGTAATTCTATAGATCTCAAAAAGAGCGCATACTTTTTCTCCCTCAACAGGTAGCCTACTACATCTCCTGCCGAGACCTTTAGTACACTACCCTTCCCCTTCCAATACTTTCGCATATGATTATCAAAATACGGAATGTGTTCTACTCTGTTTACGTCGGTGAAAACAAATGTTCGTTTTACATTATCACGCCACTCGGGTATTTCCGCTACAATGAGGTGATCACTTGCAGGTGTGTCTTGCATATGTCGTTTGAGTTCGGATATAGGCCTAGACGCGGTTGTGTCCAACAGGAACGAATTGAGCAAGAGAAACTCGTCTAAATTTGCACCTGTAAATTTGCGCCACGCGTTTAGCTGTATCGGATCAGCGATGGAATATTTTCGACCGTCGAACGATAGACCGAAATGCGCGCATTGATTCGGCACAGCGGGCAGAGCTAGTTTAAGAAACTCGACGGTAAACATACTCTGCGCCTTGTTGTTTACGGCTTCAAAATATTTTCGACGCATTCTGCGCGGCAGTCGTTTAGGTAACGGTCCAAACTTTACATTGTAACTAACGTCGGCGCAACACTTTGAACTGAGCAATAACCTATAGACGTAAACCGGATCGCGAATAGGTATAGTCCTCTCGCTAACTACTACGCACCTGGATGCATAAGGTAATGAACATCCGTATTGCAACATATCCAGGTAAACCTGAGTGTAGTTTATACTGCCGTGATCGGGTGTAACGGTGCGGTTGAAAAAGTCGGGAAATGGCCTGAACCGTGAGATTAAATTTTGAGAATGCCGTACGGTACCTTTCAACATGTGTTCGTTGTAAATAACTAGTTCCAGCGGGACACCTTTCTTTTCGCTCTCGTATAAAAACTTTACCCAAGCGTCCCTGTTGTAAATCCTTTGACCCGATGTAATCATCAGTATAATTATGGGTGGTAATCTTTTACTGTATCTCCCGCATCTCTTGTGTCTCCAACACCGTCTGTTAAATACACCGTCGTGTTTACGACTACAATAGTTACCGCAAAACTGTTTTCTATCGGGATAGTACCAGGCACAAAGATTTGACTTTGGTTTAGAAAATCTTATAGCGTTAGTAGCATACGGGCTGATATCGTTATACGTGTAAATACGCATTATATATCTTTTACAATCCGATCGAAACCTAGTCGATAGCGTCCGTCTGCTTTTTCACTGTCTTTGTCGATGACCGCAAATCCGTGTTTATCCTTCCAAGCGAGAGCACAGATATCTTTAAAAACTCCAAACGATACGTCCGGCGTGACGTGATCGGTGAAAATGTGTCGTAAATTCATCTCGTCCTGTTTAAATACTACCAAAAGGTTTGCATTGTCCCGGATCAACTGTTTAGGTATTTTACTGTAGGTCTGTCCCAAATAGAACGAGTCTATATTGTTATGACGGCCCATTGCAAAGTATCCGCGTATATTGTCGTGTTTTTCACACGCGATATCGTCAAACAACATAACAGAGTTCGGTTCGGCTTTGTCGGGGGGAACGACATTATCGTTGTCCGTATAGGGGAAATATCCGATACCGGAATTTTCGAAAACGTTTTCCAAAAGTTTGTATTTTGGCTGATGGAGGGATTTGGAGAATACGTAAACATTTGCAAAGTTCAACCCTTGCGGATCGAACAACAGATTAAATACTACATTCGTTTTACCACAGTTCGAAGGGCCGCAGACTATACACCTAATAGTATCGGGCAATATCGGACTGTGACGTTTCTTCGTCGTGTTTCTTTCCGGCAGGTAATCGTCAAAATTTGACATCGGAAGCGCGTGCGACATACTCTCGATACGCATTGTGAATACAAACTGAAGTATATTTATTAGAGTTTACCTTTTTAACGCCGAGACTCTACACGATCGGCACTAAGCCCTGCTTACCGAGCCTCCATATCCGGTCTCACACTACGAGGTCACTCTTATCTATCCACGAGTTGTGCGTTCTATCGAAACCAAGCCATTTCACAAGAACTTTGCTTCCTTTCTTACGCAATACTTTTTCCACGAGATAAACATCACCAATGTTTGACTTGCTCAACTCTTCTCCGTAAAACCCGCCTTTTAAGATTTCACCTTTTCCGTCTCGCAAAACATACGTGGGCGGTTTTGTAGGTACAATGCTGTACACTGTAAACACCTCGTTTGTCCAATTGGGTAGGTAACCTTTAGCAAAGGTCTTTTTATACTTGGAAATTCTCACTTTATCGTCCAATTTGAATTTAGGATCGCTTTTCAAAGGCTTACCAACAATTTTGTCTAAAAGTATTTTCTCGTGTTTCTTTAAAACTTTAGCGGGTTTCATACCGATGGTACTGTGCACTGTGTTATTGTACGACTTTACTATACCCGGTAACAGATCGAGCCACTCGTAACTACCGCGGGCAGTGAATTCGCGCCACATTCGATTTTTCAAAGTACGGTTCAATCTTTCCACTATGGAAGCTTTTTTTTCTGAATAGGTCGCGTAATGGTTTATTTTATGCTTTCGCATTAACTTTTGCACGTGTGCGTTGAAAAATTCCTTACCCTGATCGGTTTGGAAATGTTTCATCTTGTGATTTTCAAATATCGGTTCTAAAGCATCGGCAACTTCCAAACCCGATTTCGACTTTATAGGTACGGCAAAAGCTAACTTGGAAAGACAATTTATAACGGTCATTATGTACTTGTAACCCTTATTCACTTTAGCGTACGGTATCATCTCGACCAAATCCGCCTGGTACAAGTCATTTAACCCTTTCAGAGTCACACGCCTAGTTTTGAAATTTCTTCTCGCAGGTTTGTGAAGCTCCTCCGCAATAGCTCGTCTCACGTCCATCGTTCGACTGAAGGGGATAATCAATGTGTAACGAATATTAAACCCCCATCCTCCTCCTCCTCCTCCTCCTCCTCCTCCTCATCCTGATGATAGACAATAATTTAGTATTCTCTTTCTAAATTACAGTTTTCAATATGAGCCAACAAATAACGGAAATGGACGTAGTTGAGGAGTTTGTAGGGGACGAGCTGCCTCGTCTATTTACCGTAAGTAGAGTTTCGTATTAAGTAGAGTATATATGGAAATCGGTACGTGTATGAATCTAACAGTGGTTTTTTTTTCTTTCTTTCTTAAAGGTGCTCAAATACGGCGTAGACGAGGAAGACGAGGAGGCTGTGGATAGTGATAATTTGTATTATTATGACTATTCGTCAGAAGAGGAAGAAGTACTCCTGGAGTGGGAACTCCAGGAGTATTTCGAAAACAGAGGAATTTTTAATTAAAGCTTGATTTAAATTCTTCAATCACTTTGGCATTATTTATTTTTATTTTTTTTTCAAAATTAACCTTCTCATGTCTGTCACCTTGACGTTGGTGAGAGGGCTTTCAACCGAGACAGACCGTGATTGAAAAGTTAGGTCGGCTTAGGATTGTCGATGATTTAAACCCCCGAAGGGGTGAAACAGGCCCCCACCCGCCTGTTTCCGTGATGCCCAACCATAAATTTTGGCATCTCCGTTACAACACATTCAGCCTTGCGAGGATTATAGTCCCTACGCCAGAGGGCCAATCACGCACAGACCCACACACATACACACACACACACACACACACACGCAAGTTAACATATATATTTTATTTCTCTCTCTCTCTACTATTCATACTTTTTTTTTTATAGCCGTACGGTAATGTATCATGCTCGTCTTCTCTCTTTCTTTTCGCTCCAGTAACTTTAAATATTTTTGCCTCCTTTACGGTTATAACATTCCTATCTTTTGTTCGACGAATCCTGGACTCCTCCGTCAATACTGTTTGACTAGGATCCGCGACCAAACGTTTAAGTGTTTCAAAGTTTATCGCCCCCGCGGTGCGAAGATTTAAAGTCAGACCTTTAACTTTGCAAACCGTATGTATTTGGTCATCGGCCGTACTAACTTTGTAGCCGTAGGTTTTTGGACCTCCGGAAACAAATTCAGAAATGTACGATCCGGGGCCGTAGTCAGTCAGTTCGTCGGTCATCTGTCCTAGGTAGTCGCCTGTAGGAATTTTATACTCCCCAGCCTTGTGCAGGTAGATGATAGAGTCTGTGTCGTAATAACAAACCTTGTCACCTAGGACATCCAAGTGCTCGTACAGTTTAAGTCTCGCTTGGGCTGTAGTATAGGCCGCTAAGACGACGTTGACCGTTGGGAGTGTTTCGCACGCGTCTTCCGTGTACTGCCAACTCACTACCACGACCTCTTGGTTAACCTCTTGTATATTGTTCACGTCGACGGAGGGACTAATTAAAATTTTGAACAGTTCGGTCGGCTGCCTCACTATCGAGGTTTTCGTCTGATTCTCGCGTTGTCCGAATTTTCCCCAAAACGAATTTAACATAAGCTTGGCGAGTGAACGGAGGCCTTCGTTCTTTTTAATTTTCTTAATGTCGAGCCTAATACCTTCATTCTCGTAGTACTCCTCGACATATTTCTGTTTAAGGGACTCAGTGTCGCACCATGAAGGAAAATTCGAAGCCTCCTGTTTGATTTTCAAAAATTGATTGATAAAATCAAGAAAAAGACCGTCGCCCCCGGAGACCGTTTCGTATTGCCAGAGTTCGAACATTTCCAGGATGATGTAACCTTTCTCGACGGCTTTCCTAATCTCATCCATCGTCCAAGTTCCGGTCAATGTTCTTTCCCCGACTCTATGGACACATTCTCCGGAAATCAAATTTTCTCCACACGTGCGACACAATATAAACATTAGTTTATCGTTCATTTTTGTCGGCAGTACAGGGTGATACAGTTGACGGGGAGGGAGCACGGTACATTTTAACAGACCGTCAACGTCCATTCCTCGGACTCTGCAGTCTCTGTCGCCTACGTAGATTTGCGGGTGACCGACGGGGTATTTACCGTATTTACAGACCCACGGGTAGAGGGAGCAGACGTCGACGTACTGGAGCGTTTCGTTTTCCTTAGCTTTTACGTACGATTTTGTATTCCCCGTGCGCCCACCGAAAAATGCGTCTCGGGGATTGAGGGGTACATTGTTTAAGAGCGGGTGGGAATCCAGGTACACCATTTCGTGATTCGTTTTTAACAACTTTCGAAACTGACACTCCCGCATCTCGATTGTCTCGTACTGTCTGGATAGTTTGACCATTTTGGCTCTTGTTCTCTCCAGTCTCGCGTTGAGAGTGTCCGACGGATCGTCCTCTAAGGGATCATCACGCCCATTAGGGTAACACTCGGAACATCCGTGCCAATAGCAACCTTGGAATTCGTAAATTCGACTGCCGTCAAAACCATCGACTTTGGTGCCGTCTATTTTGATTTCACGACTGTTTCCAGCGTGATGTATGTGCACACCCCTCTGGTCGGATTCCCATATCAGCCATTTTAGGGCTATGGGCGATTGATTGTCTGCAAACCTGTAGCCCAGCTTTGGGAGCAGGCTTATTGTTTTCGGTTTAAGGAAATTTCTCCGAAAAACGAGGTTGCAGGCGCTGGCGATGGTGACGGCTTCGAGAAAAGGGTCTACTCTGCACTCTTGCAGGAACGAGGCTCTAAATTTTAGACAAGCTTGGGCCAGAATGTCAACGTCGGAATAGCAGTATTCGAAAATTTCTTTTTCGAAATCGAAAACGTATCCGTCGCGCACCTGCTCGTCATACCATTTTTCAAACTCTTTGTGTCCTTTGTCGAACATAGAGTCGGGACAGTAGAATTCCTTAGCGGGTATTGGACCCACATAATTTTGATTTTGCACCGTATTGAATAGATGGGGAAAATAGCCTTTCTTTTTCTCGGGAGGGAGATCGAATGCTTTCGGTAGCTTGGAAAGAGGCATAGGCATATAATTGAGCGAGTCGATAAATTTAACATTATCGATCTCCATCAGCAGGATTTTCGTACCTCGGGTAATCAGTTCGGGTGTGAACTGTGTTTCTTCGAGCACGTACTTGAGGAGAAATTGAAAGTCGAAACCTTGTCCATTATGTGCTACGACGCATACCTTTTTGTACGCTTTGCGCACTTGCATAACGTATACCATAAACTTGTTGACCGGATCTTCCCTGAAAACACGTGTACGGTCTTTGCATACGTCACAAGCACCGCCTTTGACGCACAGCCAACAGTACTGTTGCGATACGCATAAATTTACACGGTGGACCTGGGCTGAGTCTAAAACTTCGTCCTGTCGCGTTTCCAAATCAAAAAATATGTAGAGGAAATTTTCCAATGGCGGCTTACGCGTATCGATGCGCATGTAGCATTTATGGTCTGGGGCCAAATACTCTGTGCACATTTTACAGTACACTTCGCCGCACACGTGCTCGGAGGAACGTCTATCGAATATAACAATTTTTTCGCAGTCGGGACATTTTCTTATGGATCTGCAAATACCTTTCAAGTGAGTCGCAAAACAATTTTGATTTTTAAACTGACGGTTACAATCTACACAATGGATCCCGTCATTTTCCAACACGCACGTCGGAGAACGTTTACACGCGTAACACGTACTAGAACATCTATGTGCTACACGAGTATTATAGGGAGTGTGACAGGTTTCACAGAAATAGCTGCATGCAAAGGCAGCTGTAACACTAGTTATAACGTTAAAATGGCCGTCTTTAAAAATTAAATTTAGATTGTACTTTGGATTTTGTACTTCCCCCTCGAAATAGATTTCACGACCTCTGCACCCGTAATTGTAGACGGTGATTTTATGTTCCGGTAGGAAATTTTGAAATTTCTCCAATTCATGGAGACCCGCGCCCTCCTCGGGGATTTCAATTCTAGCTTCCGTCATGAGTTTTTGGGCCTCTTCCGTCTGTACTTTTTTTCTACTATCACAAATCAGTTTATATCGAGGATTTTTTTCGCAACAAGCCTTTGCTACGACCAAGGCGCGGGGAAGACAAAGTGAATCCGAATTTTTTATTACGACGATTCCTCGACGTCCGGAAC
>JAGFPH010020558.1:0-14120 GCA_018207615.1 Philaenus spumarius | reverse complement strand
AAATATTATAACGTATTATAACATACATTAGTTCTATAACTCATATTTTAAAAAAATTAACTCCATAAGAAATTATGATTGAAGTTGTAAACATAACCCCATAGTATAATGTACACTGAGTTTGTTTAAGTATTACAGATGGTAGATAGAATCAGCTGTTATATTGTATGTTACTCACGTACGTACGTACACTCGCTTTCATAGGAGTTGATTAGAATTATAAATAAAAGGGATTAGGCTGTTTCTAATATTTCTTAGTTGTTGTTTTTTTTTAGATTCTTTACATTACAAAATTTCTAAGCCTTCTGAAGTCACTGCTGGACAATAGCTACCCATTGACTTGAGTTATTTTGGTTAAAGGTTTATTATTTTAAAAACTCTTGTTCATAATTTGTTGGTCTGTTTTTCAGTCAGAACAAAATTAATAGTTTTTACTATGTAAACTCAATTTTATTGCATTTAATACTGTTATTAAACTTGGACAATGTTTATTGAGATTGAGTACAAAAACAGTGTAGTCTCAACGTGATCGTTCAAAGTGAATTTATCGGTACATGTAATTAATTGTCTGTTATGGCAGTGAAATAATAATTTCATTCCAAAATGACTTCAAATTATTCAAACAGTTAAAGGTTGGTTATTTGTCATGGTGTTACAAGAATGAAGAAATTTGAAACAGAAATAGAAAAAGCAGTTGGTGGATATATTTAATGGATATCACAACATTTATATGAGTCTGATACATGTAAGTCTGATAAACTAAAAGAGTATAAGATATTCAACAAAATTTAATTAAACCTATAGTAGAACTTCAATTAGCATTTCGTAATGTAAAATTTCATGAAATCTTTGTAAAATGTTTCATTTCGTAACCAAGGACAGGGACAAGTACCGTTAGCCGCTTCTACCTGGTTTTTTTAAATAAGTCCTTGGCGTGGTCACTAATGATTGGTCGATCTACCTGTGGAAAGGGGGGGAGAATATGTCTGTTTAGTTTCATAGTAACATTCTTGTTAGCATTAGTTTAGATTTAGAACCCTCCATTAATGGTAAATTGGTTACCGAAATGTACATCATTGATCTAGAATAACTATCAATAAATTATTTTAGTTTATTTGTGGTGTTATTTTCCACTTGAGGTTGGGACTTCAGTGTTTCTAATTGTTTATACTGACCACATTACTCATTGAAAATCTATTGTACAAGAATTTCCAGTACACAGGTCTTACACATAATTAAAGTAAATTTGTAAATTGCTTAATTTATCATTTCATTCAACTGCATCAGGTTAGGTTGGCCTAGACCTACACACGGTCTATCCTTCGAACGTGTTTTCAAGCTCCAAGTCTCTGTAGCATAAGCAGGTATAGGTTCAGGAAAGGAAATAATCAATACCAAAAAATAGTTTTAGAAATAAATTGTATATTTTTATGAAACATCTTATCATTTATGTTGATCTTTCAACATTATAAAAATAACATATAGGCCACTTGTAGTTGTCACTGTATTAATCAAGTAACACTATTCATTTAATACTGAAGAACCTATTAACAAAATTAAAACATATTTTTATACATTATTTACACAAAAACTATTGTGTACTATTTTTAACAATGCAATTAGGGTATTTCTTGTATAAATTATCCTTCAATCTATAAATTAAATCAACTCCTTCTTAAAGTACACTGAGTATTCATAAGTGCTATGTACAAAAGATGATCTCAAAATTAATAATGAGATCAAACAACTTAATTTCTTAAAGGCTACGCTTGGTAGTTAACGTCTAAATGCTGTAGGTTGTACATTACATGTATATTCCAATAATGTTTATACAAAAATTCATATTATTTACATAAATCAATTGACGAAATGAACTTCAATTCAGGTTTCGATCGAACTGTAAAATAAACAGGCTGTTTCTGAAATAGATAAAATAGAGCGGGTTCTTTACGTGAAAATAAGAAAAGTTTTTTCCAGGCAATCGGCCATTTTGTAATGTAGGCCTACATTTTACAAAAGTACCGAAAATAAAGACTTCATTTCGTGTAATTTAAAAATTGGGAATTGTTTCAAAAATTTAGAATTGAATATTTCGAAAACGATTGTCTTTACTTAAGATGTAATTTTTAACAAAATTTTCTATTTTTACCAAAAAGATATTGTGATTTAGAAGTAGGCCTAGATAAAATATTGTTTTAAAATTTAGTAGACTTTTTTAAATTGCTTTTTACAAGAGTTCAGAAAACAAAGAATATTTCGTGAATTTTACAAATATTTAATTTCGAAAACAGTCAACTGGATAGAAACGCTTAACGAACAAGATATTTTTCTTCTTAACCTTCATGCGTTCGCGTGGGCGGTCAAGTGACCGCCTTTTTAGAATTTCCTATGACACGTCCATCAGTGAACATTGGTTGAGGTGGGAGGGGCATGTATTCTTTAGTTACACTTATGGCTACTAGTTCCGGCACAAATTAGATTTACCTACCCCCATCATCCTACTCAGTACAGTTTCAAACTTGGAGACCTAAGGTTGGGCGGTCTAGTGACAGTCGCGCGAACGCTAAAGGAAATATTTTTCGTCATATTGGCCGTCAAGTGAAAGGCTTGCGAAGGTCAAAAAAACTTTACTTAACACATCAGAGCACAATGTAAGTAATATTATCAAAACCAGGCGGGAATGTGGAAGCTGTGGAAGAAACGTATGCCTAAAGCACTCAACCACTAAAGTAAAGTGTGATACTTGCCAGGTGACTGAGAACGAAGAAATGGAAACAGACTGAACAGAACTATATTCTAAATTAAAATTATACCTACTACAAATTTTATAATTTTTTACTTTCTTTTTTTAATTTTTACCGTGTTAAATATATTTTTATATGCCAAAGGCCAACTTTTATCCAACAATTTCTTTTTTATATTTAGTTTTTGTGCCACGTACTCATAAGTTGATTATATTCTACAAGTGACAAGTTATATACTTTTTTTCAAATAGACTTTTTTTATTTATGACACAAATTTAGTTCTTTATGTTTCCAGATTGAAATCTTTATGTGTCCATTATAATTGTGTATATTATAGTTTCAAAAAATATATTTCAGCCGGAAAAATTAACCCAAAATTATTTTTCAGTCAAGAAATTGTGTATGTTATGCTAACTGTAGGCCTAAGTTGTTTAAATAAATAATTTTAATCAAAAAATTGTTTGCCTAGTTTTATTAGAGTTCCTTTGATTTTATGGCAGTGAATCATTAAAAAAAGTACAGAAAAATGCTTGATAATCTTGAAAAAACGTGGGCGGTCAACTAACCGCCCGCGCGAACGCTAATGTGACTCAAGTTGACGCGAACGCATGAAGGTTAAACAACAAACAAAATTTTGAATTTTTTCTCAAAGGATTAACGAGTTATCAACCTTAGAGATTAGAACCAAAATTTTTGTGGAACCGAACAAAATAATTCTTAGATTTCAACAATGATTCAAATGTGATCCTCAATTCAAAATGGCAGTTGACTTTTTTTATGTTTTTACTCTATTTCAAAAATAACCTGTAAAATACAAAACTGGGAATTTTTACCCAAGATTTATAACACTGTTTATGTGTAGGTTGATGTAAATTCCATTTTTACAAATTAAATAAATGGATGTTCATTTTCATCGCAACCGTTTTAGAAACATGGCTACACAGGGCTAATACATTCCATATATTAATACATTCAGGCCTAGATGAATACATTCCATTCTAAGTACAATAAATAGCTTCCCAATTAACAAAATAATATTAAAATGCTGGATAATTGATTAGCAGACATGACTGCTATAGCAGTCTGATAAATAGGCGATGATAGAGGCATGATTAAAATAAAAAATATTGTATGCCTTTATTATTTTTCGTTTTACTTTCTCATATTAAACTATTTTAACTTGAGATCATTAATATCAATGTTACAACAAACAAATATTAACATTTTTTATATAAAATAAGATCATTTAAAATGATTTTATTTTTGTTTTAGTTTCAGCTTTTTGATGCAACGAATTTGTTCAATGTTATTTTTAGGTTAGTTTACAAGCTTTATTATAATAATAGAGGTTAACAAGGTTGTTATAGCAGTCATGTCCATCAGCTGGCTATCTGATAGTAGGGGCATGACTTTTACAACAGCTGTTCTACTAAGATTTTTAACATAAGTTACATCAAAATTTGCAGCAAATACTTTCAAATAAATGAAACCGTCACATGGAATGCTCAAGTAATGAGATGGCAATATTTTGTAGATACATAGTGTCGATATAATGGGTGTTTTACTAACATAAATCAACGTGTTAAAATTGTCAGATATCAATAGTAGAGTAAGAGGCACCCTAGTTGACGGTGCCAGCAGGTAGGCAACTACTGCCATTTTGTGGAAACAGACTCATAACCCGGCATTACTAAAAACTTTCTCTAATATTTTTCTGATATTAAATTTTACACGATTTCGTTTTTGATATAAAAAATATGGTTGTAGCACGAATAAACTATTCAAGGGTAAATATAAGTTAGGTATAAATAGATATCGTAACAGACAATTTTATAAGAATAGTCAGAGACAGTGGTTGTGAAACAATGAAATCATGCAGGACAATACGAACTTGGAAAGTAGAATGAGTAGTAGAGCGTTCCGCCAACTGGGCTGCCTCTAACTCTACCTTTACAAAAGCAATAAAGATAAAAGTTTGGCGACTTGAAGCACAATAATCCAATTAATTTAGTAACCATGTTTCTAAAATACAACAAAAAACAATAACTCTTTATTGCATAATATAGGCCTACACTACGAGCGTCATTAAGGTTACTGTATCATTTGAAAATATTTATTTTCCTCTAGTAAAGAGTTCAACGAAGACGTCATATCGTTGATGACCATGTTGCTAGACGTCGGGTGCGTACTACTCGACACCGCCCACGATTGACACTGTTCTACGTATTCTAATGTCCTCTGGTAGGCGGCTTGTCGCATATTATTGGACGATTGGCTCACCACACCGCATTGTATTTCTTCTTTATTCTCACAGTTTGGGTTGAACACGTGGTTATACTCCGGTTGGTTACAATAAGTATTCTGGCTCATACAGTTGTGCTGTGGTTGCATTTGGTTGCACATTTGTTGCTGCGGAACGTTGCATTGCATCTGTACGTTGTTACACGACACGGCACAGTTTTGATTGTGGCAGTGTTGTATCGGTTGGCAATACTGATGCGGGTTGCACTGTTGACTGTTGCAGTTACAGTGTCTAGCTTGGTGAGGTTGGTACATAGGTTGGATCGGCGCTGTCGTAGCGGCCGCCGGCGATGTTAACGGTTGCTGTTGGTTGTAGCTTTGACAGCAAGACGCTGGACTAACGGCATGGCCTAACCTGTGATTCATACAACCCATCTGACTCATGCTTCCGTGATGCGAGTTCATCATGGGCACGTTCGTATGCATAGGAACTCTCTGTTCGTTAGGCCGCGGAGTACAAGACTGTAAACCTAACCTAGACTGTATCGGACTTGGGTTTGTCCTGTAATCCGGTGTTCCTTGGTTTTGGAACGTTCTACAGTTGTTGATCTGTCCTGTGAAGTTCGTAGGCCTCATCGGTGGACGTAGCATGTGACCGCGGTGAGGGCTCGATGCTAACGGGAACGCTTGCATCGGGCTAGTAGGGTTATGGCACATAGGTCGTGGACTCAATCTATGCATTACTGGAGTGTTCATAGCAGCTCCTGGGTGTTGAGGAGACGAACCTGGTCCACGATTGTCAAAGACACCGCCTCCAGAATGATTACTCGTCTCTGCCACCTAAAAATTACATAATGTTAATGTTTATGAAATTTTAACTTACTCAAAATATAAAACTTTAAGTAATTTCACTTTAAGTGAAGCTTTTAAACTTATTCATTTTTATAAAATTTAATTTAATTTCTACGATCTTATCTTCTAAAGCGAGAGATAATTGTCTGTCTGCTAAATGGATCTGGAATCTTCTTCTAAGGATTTTTAATTTTTTGATTTTATATGGGGCTTTTGGCCACGAGAAATCGATTGGAAATGGTCATCAGTCTGGGAAAATTCGTTTTATACGTCTTTTTATTAAATTAAAAAGTGAAATTTGTCCATTTTAAACAATACAAAGCACAGCTGATGCAAATGTTTTCAATGTCATTACAATAATCATCTGTTTTCTTTTAAACGAAGCACAGCTGATGCAAATGTTTTCAATGCCATTACAATAATCATCTGTTTTCTTTTAAACTGTATTTTATTAGAGGTAAGCCTAATGTTGTATCTATTTATAGTTACCATGGCGAATACTTCTGCTAAATAAACATACCCTTTATTTAGTTGTTTAATGTTATAGGCCTAACCTAAACGATGTTCACGGAAATTTGCAATAATAGTTATTGACGTGAGCGAACTAGGCCCTGCTTATAATCGAGCTTTAGCTCGGTCTCCTGGTACTCTATTATAAATAGGAAAGTTTTTATTTTTGGATCTAAATAAAAAAACTGTAAATACAATTATGATGAAATTTTCTCAATGTGTTGAACATTGTTCTATCATGCTTTTACAAAACTGATACATTTTTATAAGATCGTACACATGGGTTGGATATTTGTGGGAATATTCCTTTTCACGCTAATGTTACCTTTAACTTTTAGACTGAAAAAATATATCAGACCTAAGTCTGCTATGGCTAAGCATTGAAAATCATAATTTTAAAACAGAAAACTCTGTATTGTTGAAAAATGAAACAAAACTAAACACAATAGATGCTTAGGGAACTTTTTAGATAGATAGATGTTAATCACATTAGGCAGTTATTAACGCCTTACTAATGTAACTTGCGTTCAATTTAGCTTTGTATAAATACGGGGCGTGACAAATATGGTGCTTACTATGATAAACTTACAACTTAGAAATTTTGGAGTATGCTGAAGGTAACAACCGCCTTAGAAAGCTACTTAAAAAGGACTTAAGAAATTGAATAGTATTGTTACTGTAGCATAGTAGCATGGTGTCATCAGCATCAACTAAGGCTGGAAGCACATACTAAGACGTAAATAATGAATCAATTATTTAGAAGCCACCATTCCAGTAAGTCTTACACATTTAATAGGATAAAAAAAACATGCTGAAATGTAGTGGCAATTTTTCTAATAACAATAAATAACTTTCATAGGGGTACCGTATTAAACATAACTTACAATTTAGTTGTTTAGTCATTGTTTTTGTTCCTTGTTTTGTGGTTCGGGGTTTTTATTTAAATCAGTGTGAACAATAAATAGAAATTGAAATTACGGAAACTACTTAACCCTCCAAGTGGCATGGTTAACCTGTTGGTTAGTGGGTTTTCCCTTTAGCTCCATACCCCAAATTAGTGAGTTTTTTTATGTATTTCTTTTTTGTCTAATTTGTTTTTATATTGTCCCTATTATAATTATAAAACTATGAATTAGGAGCTAAAGAAGTTAGGAATAATTATTTATAATCACATAATTTCAAATTTAGTCCCCAAAACTAGCTAACCTAACCTAACGGCCAAAACATGTACTTATACCTTTTTTATAAACATATTTTACTCTAATACTGCATTTTATATTACTAATACTGCATGAAATATTCACAAATATCATCAATGCCAAGGTTTTTACGACTAGCCATTATCTAAACAAAAGTATAAACAACACAAGCCAAACTCGTTTGCGAACTTAGGTTATGCAATGACTATGTTGGAAACAGCCAGGCAAGATTAGGCCTATAAATTGTCTGATAGGGAATGCTTGTGCACCCTATCAGAATCAACTAGAACTAAGATAGATGTTTTATATTGCAGCCAACAGATCGCAGAATACATCTTATCTAAAATTAACCAAGCCGCAAAGGTTGTGGCTTTCCTAACTAAATACAAATATCAAAACGCATACGTTGCGTTGTTACTTTTATTGGCACGTGGAATGGCTGCCGCAGCACATGCGGCATTACTAACCAAGAGGTTATAGCTAAAATTGAAAAGCCTGTTTTTAGCGTTTTGCAAGCATATTTTTAAAAATTCGCCAAAAATAGTAAATGAACCCCAATCCAAAGGTGTTCCGTAGCTTTTTTGTAGAAGAAACTTCAAAGAATTCAAATATGCCACTAAAAATTAGTTTCTTTTGAAATTGTTAAAGTTATTAGCTTAGAAAGCAAAAAATGTTCAGAAACGGAAGGGAAAAAACCAACTTTATGCCTAAATAAAAAATAGTAAAAATTGTTTGTAATTTTATTCAAAATATACAAAAGTTTTGTAATTTAGTTCTAAATATAAATGTGTGAAAATATATTTAAATTTCAAAAATTTTCAGTTGAAAATAACAATTTTTATGTTCCAACTACAAAAACGCTAAAAAATATGTCTATTTTTAAAACGAATATTCCTATATATTTTTTCCTCCAAAATGAAATTTTATTATACCAAATTGTAGAGAATAAATGATAGAATTTAACTTTAAGATTGGAAATTACAAAAAGCCCTACATTTTCTAATCAGATACAACAGAACGAAAAAAAATGTATAAACTTTCCACGATTTTTACCAAAAATCCTACAAACAAAGTTGTATAATTTTGGAGAAATATTTTTGTAATTTTTTTCAAGATATACAACAGTTGTAGAAAATAGTTATAAAGAGAAATGTGTAACAATATATTTAAATTTCAAAATTATTTAGTTCAAAATACAAATTTTTATGTTCAAACTACAAAAAACATGCCTAGGCTATCTGCAAAAAATAAAACAAAACTCACTATGTTCAACACTTTATAAATATAATTTCACTAAAAAACACATTCTACACTTATTTATTTATAACTGTAACACAATATAACAAGTTTTATAAACTATAAACACTTTCAATTCAGTAGAATATCAAGAGAAAAAATACTTGCATCTAATTGTTAGGTAACCGGCTTGGAATATGGCGACCTTAAACTCCTAGAAACGCTTGATTCTCAGTTCAGTTTGTACCAACCTAATATGGCTAAATTATTTGAACTGCACATTGACTGAAACTATGGAACTTTATCCGGCTTTATTACGATTGGATTATTTTAAGTGAATTAATTAATCGAAAATGCAAATTTATGCAAATTCTCGCTAATTGTCGAAATAGCTGCACCTTGCGCCTGAGAGAACGTCACATTGGGCAAGCTGCCACCGGGAGGGTTAAGGGGAAATTAAAATGGAAAATATATTAATAAACTAGTTGGTGAGTTTCTTGATATAATGGAATCGGAAAGTAAATTTATGGTCAATATGTGTAATTATTTTACTATGCATTTTTGTTTTTTGTTATGCACACTTTAATTCGTATATATATAAACAAAATATTATATTGAACAGATATAATTACATTCAATAGGTTTCAATGGGGAGATATGGGGTACCAAAAGAGCACACCGTACTGATGGATTTCTTATGGGAAAGCAGCTGATAATCCAATGGCAAAGTGGTCGAGTCAGAATATGTTCCAGAATGTTCTACACGCTTCCAGAATTTTCCCAGAATTTTATAGAATGTTCCAGACCATTGAAGAGACTTCTTGTGTCGGAACATTAGAGAAACATCACCGGCGCATGGCTAAGCACGTATGTAAGCCTAAATGGGAAACAGATTGATTTGGACGAACCTCAGCATATGTTTTAAGGCCAGTGAGCTCTCAATACTAACCCGATATTCCTTTCATTAAGTTATTAGCGAATTTCCATAGGAAAAATGAGCTATTGCAGTGGCCCTTATGGTAACACCCAAGGTCAAGAGTAGCAAATGAGCACCGATCATGGTCCCAGAACACGTTTTAGGGTGTCATTAAAAATCATATATATGTGTTCGCACTCTAGCGGCCTCATTTTAAGTCCGATTTGGTTCAAATTTGGTACACATGTTGGTTGTCTACGTCGCTCGGACGAGTTCATTAGCCAAAAAAATTCAACAACCAGAAGCACGTTTTTTGACAGAAAATAACTATTTTTTAGATTTTTATGCGAGAATTAATTTTTTTAGTTTTTTCTACAAATATAAATGTAGGATGTTATTCTGCACATTTTGTTTTTTTACGGGACCTTATAGCTCGCTTGGTTCCCCCAAAATTGATCAAAACGTAAAATATCATAAAAGTACCCGGTTCAAAGTCATGTGGTGGATTCTACCGTGGGGTTGGCGTGCGAAGCACGCAATACAATGTGTATTGCAGACACTCCCAATACAGGGGTTGGCGTGCGAAGCACGCAATGCTTTGTGTATTGAAGATATTACCAATATGTGGAATGGCTTGCGAAGCATTTTGCAGATATTCAGCAACGCCGTGAATATTTCAAAAATTGTTGGTTGACACCCTAAACCATAGGCATACAAACTTAATTTTGGAAATTTGCTCAACTCACGTCAGCGGTTCAGCTGTGTGGTCGAATTATTTGTATATGCGAGTGAAGTCATAGGAACCGCTAGTAGTTCAATAAATAGAATAAAAAATTATAGGGATATTTGAAAGCATAAAAAATGATCAGATTTTACAGTTATTACTTGTACACTCGGTTCAAAATTTTTTTTAAAGCAAATATGTTGATAAAGTAGCGTAATTTGTAAGTAAAAAATATATGGTACTTACGTATTATACATAGGCCACTATTCTTTTAAACGTTGCTAGGTTAGGTATTGTTTTAGTAAACAACAGAAATGCAAGAATAATCAAAAATAATAATTCGACCACGCAGCTGGACCGCTGACGTGAGTTGAGCAAATTTCCCAAATTAAGTTTACATGCCTATGTTTTAGGGTTTCAACCAACAATTTGGGAAATAGGTCTACTCACGAAGGCGTTGAACAGCTGTCTGTGTGTATGCAATATATTAGTAGAATTGGTCTGCGCCTAGTGGCCTCTCGAGTTTGCACCACTTGTCTTCGAACCGGGTACTTTTATAGTATTTTACGTTTTGATCGATTTCGGGGGAACCGAGCGAGCTATAAGGTCGCGTAAAAAAACAAAATGTGCAGAATAACATCCTACATTTTTATTTTTAGAAAAAACTAAAAAAATTTCTCGTAGTAAAAATGTCAAAAAATAGTTACTTCCAGTCAAAAAACGTACTTCCGGTGGTTGGATTTTTTTGGCTAACGAACTCATCCGAGCGACGTAGACAACCAACGTGTGTACCAAATTTGAACCGAATCGGACTTAAAATGCGACCGCTAGAGTGCGAACACATATTTACATATATATACACGAATTTCAATGACACCCCAAAACGTGTTCTGGGGATCATGATCGGTGCTCATTTGCTACTCCCGACCTTGGGTCTTACCATAAGGGCCACTGCAATAACCCACTTTTCCTATGGAAATTCGCTAAAAATAGCCTAAAGTTCTAACCTATAGTATTTAGCCACAGTATGTTTAGTTGCTAGGTTACTTTTAAAAATAGTATGTAATAAAAAACGTCTAAAAATAGTGTCCTCCGTATAATACGCAAGTACCAAATATTTTTCTTTTCCATTGCACGGATGTAGTTTATTTGTTACAAACAATAATAGAAATTATTAATTACAATTAAGTTTTTTGGCAATACCGTCGAACAATCTTACAGTATACAGTATTTTAGGATAGTTCAGCAATACCACCAAAAAAGTAATTGTAATTCTAGTTACTAACAATCCAGTAAAGGTACAAGCATAAATACGAAAGAAATAGGTTTGGTCGGATTATTTATTTCACATCCTTTGCTATAGATATACTAAAATTGTATAAAACAGTGTAATTCACTTACAGTTACCTGATTGAGGTAAATAACCATATCATCGGGTAGGACCAGTTTGCTCTCCAGCATCTCTCCTTCGGCTACTTCGTCCAGGACTACTTCTTGGTTAGGATGCAATGCCGGAGGTCGTGGTGAGTTGGGAGGATGAGCGCTGCGAGGCCGGGGTGGAGGCGTCGGACACGGAGCGGCACCTTGACAAGGCTCTGACATACGCCGGTTCTCCGGAGTGGTCATCGTGTTCCATCCAGTATTCTGAGGCTGCAAGGAAATCAGTTTATTAGTCAGCGATTCATTAAATTTAAAATAATGATAAGTTAAACCTAGAACCGGCAGACGGACATAATGTACCGTCACTCCAACACATTTGTAACGCGTGATTGTATTGAATATTTGACCCACTAAAAATCTTTCAATCTCAAAAAGACAAACACCATTGGAAAGGTAATGTTTCCAACTTTAATTTTTGTATTTACAATTTCTAAAACATATATTTACATATGTAATCGACGTTTTAAAATTGTAGATTTCTGTAAACCTGATTCCACGCGTTCATTTGAATACAATTGTACTGTTATCTCCCACTTATTCGACGTCCCAGACCATCTACAGGAATATTTTGATCAAAAATATAAAGGTACCATGGGATTTGTCAAGATTCGATCTATCTAAAGATGCCTTGCAATCACTACTATCATAGATCATGAATAATAAATAGATCTTGCATCCATACGGGGGCTGTGTGCCGGAAAAAAGGTTGTCGCGAAAATAGTACATGATCGCGCCGCGAGGTAGGGCTAGGGAGAAAGCATTGGTAGCATTGGTGTTTCAAACAGCTTCCTTGGTTTCCCCATTAGATAGCGCCAAAAAGGTCGAATTTCCAGTGGAACAAAATATTGCATTGGATTGGAGTTCTATTAGGTTATCCAAATACAATGCTACTATACAATTTGAATGACGAAGCTTTCTGTAAACCCTTGCGATTGGACAGTTTTGAAACCAATGAAACAGCACATTTGTCAACTGAGATAACGCCCACAATTCCATATGTTTTTTTTTACAGATTTCTTAATACAATTCTGTAGAGAAAATTTGCAGCTTTCATTCGATGTGAACAAAATTGGATATAACCTGTTACATGTTTAGTCAAAGAGCGGTGGAAAGTACAAGGTTTTCGTGAATTACAGCGGTGGAATGGGATTGTCTGGCCTATTTGATTCTCACGGTAAATCCCAACGGACGTTTTGTTTCCTTTACACGCATTAAGTTGTACTAGTGGACCCGGCAATGCTTCGCTATTGCTTGATTTACCTAACCTAAAATTATATTCAGTTTTTGATCCAAATCAGTTGTTGATCAAAATCAGCTGTTGATCAAAATCAGCTGTTTTAAGCTTTTCATACGAACAGCTGTTTTTTGTGCCACTGATAAAATCAAAAGAAATCTTTCTTCTTCTTCCTTAAGATTGACCTTCCATAAGATTAACATTGAAACTTTGAGGGCCACTGGGGCATATCCCTGAGGACCGATGTAAATTATAATGGGATTCTGCTCATCTACAGGACACTACCTTTCTAACGGTATGCGCGAATTTCTCCTACGATGCACACAAGCTGAGAAAAAAGGACGACAATTTTTGTGCTTGCCTATTAATATATAGATTTGATTGACCTCATTTTGTTATTCAACTAAGAAAAGACAAGTATATCGTTCTTTAATACGATTGATAGTGATGACCGAAGGTACTTGGTAGAATTCCATAATAATTAAAAGACAAACACAATTTTTTGTAATTTCTACGAGATTTAATGAATTAAATTTCATTCATTAAATCTCGTAGAAATTACAAAAAATTGTGTTTGTCTTTTAATTTAATTTTTTAAATATCGTTCTTTTCTTTGATTTATTCTCTACACTTTGTTATAATAATATTTCATTTTTGGTAAAATAAAATATTCCTAAATTACGTTTTAAGCCAGGCCTAGTTTTGTTAGCACCCTTGTAGTTGGAACATAAAAATTGGTGTAATCAAAATAAGAAATTTGAAATTGATAAATGTTTTTATACAGTTTTATTTAGAACTAAATTAAGAAACTTTTTTAAATTTATGGAAAAAATTACAAAAGATTTTTACTACTTTTTATGTAAACCTAAAGTTGAACTTTTATTTTTCGTAACTGAACATTTTTTGTTTCTTGAGCTAATAACTTTGTAAATTTTACATCTATCATTTTTGTAATAGCATATGCAAATTCTTTGAACCTCTACAAAAAAGCTACGGAACATTTTTGGATTTGGGTTCATTTACT
>JAGFPH010020556.1:0-14120 GCA_018207615.1 Philaenus spumarius | reverse complement strand
GGCATTCAAAACACATGTTTAAAAATAAGGAATTGAATAACTGAATTCGTTATTTTGTTTTGTACTTAATAATACAAACTGTTTACTAATGTTGCAAAGTGTTAGTTATTATTAACTTACAAAGCAATTAAATAAAGTATGAAACATGGGCTTTTGTAACACTTGCCGAAACGTTCGACTTTATTCATTATTGTTCTGAGTAAAAAATCACTTTTTAACTATAAGTGCACGTTCTGTTGACAATAATATTTTTAAAACATATGCCTACCTACACATCTGTAGGTATCTATAATATTCAAATAGTCATTTAATTTATACTATGAAATGTCTGCATATTAATAGTGTCGGTTTTTATAAAATTTGATGTATAATAATTTGGCTATAATAATTTACAACAATTAGTTATATGATTATGACACTTAAGATCGATCTTTCGATCCAAATTAAACCCTGGTTTTTATCATAAAAATTATATACTGTATGTATATATTTTGTTACAAAAACAAGAAAAGAAAAAAAAACCTTAAAATTAAACATCCATATCACATCCAGAATTCGATTTAAAATTAATTTTCTGTAAGTTTCTTTAGAAAAATGCCTTGCAAAATTACCTGAACTTGCATTTTCTTGTTAGGTTAATTTGAATAATTCTGGTAAAGTGCATCCTCCTATTTCATTAATTTTTTAATTTGTATTTGAGCCCCAGGACAACACTCATGTTTTAGAAAGGAGTAAATTTACCTAACTTGAAGATAAGCATAGCCAATTAGGTCTACTTTAAATTCGGAATCTAGGAACAAATAGGTACTATAGGCCTATTTTGAAATAAATAATTAACTTACTCATTTTTCATTTTGCATTATTATTATTGCATTATGAAAATTATTATTTGTACATACAAAAGTTATTATTTACTCATAAATAACTTATAATGTTCACATTGAAATCATTATTGACGCATACAAAGTTATAATTTTCACATCAAAATCATTATTTACACATAAAAAGTTATTATTTGCACATAGAAATCATTATTTACTTACTTAATCATATTTTATTATTTACCCACAAAAAACTTATCCTTCTGTATTTACACATAAATAAGTTAGTATTTATCCACAAACAGTTAAAAAAATATTGTTTACACACAAACAATAATTATAAAAGTTATTTACACAGAAAAAAAATATTTACACAAACAAAATCATTATTTAGGCTTAAATATACTATGTGTTTACACATACAAAAGTTATTATTTATCCACAAACAGTTACAAAAAATATTGTTTACACACAAACAATACAGTAATTATAAAAGTTATTTACACAGAAAAAAAATTATTTACACATACAAAATCATTATTTGTACATAAAATGTTATTATTTACACAGACATAATATTATTATTCACATCAAAAGTTCTCATTTACAAACAAAATACTAATTATGTAGAAATATAAATAACTATTATTTACAAATATACAACAACAAGAAATCTGTTTACAATGTTATTGAAAATACAAAATATATAGTTTTTTGAAAATATTTTTTTTTCACTCGTTTTTTCAACGTTTCCACTCCCGTATGGGTAATCCCCTTGGGTATCTAGGGTCAACCAGTTCCGGAAGCATACACTCATTATGAAATGAAACCAATTGTCTCCCAGAACTCCTCGTCCTTATTTACCCTTTCCCTTTCAATGGATAACCCTTGTGGAGTCCATACAATAAATAAACAAAATGTACGCTTCGTTATATGAAGCTGTCCTTGTATTTGATAAAAATATGAGTGGTTTCTTTTTAAAACTAGCTCTTCCTGATGATCAACTTCACAAAAATTTATTATTTTGGCCTTAGTCGCCTCCAGTGGTGACATATTTCGTGCACTTACAGGACACTTGACTTCGACAATCCCCTTATCTCCCAAAATTCTGTCTGCTGTTGCAGCTAAAAAGGGCAGGTTGCTGTCGATAAATAATCTGCATTCATTAATTTTGGTGCCGATACGCTCTTCAACCTCCTGTATTTTTTTCATTTTCAATGCCATATTTTGTAGCGGCATTGCCATTGAATTGGCTGTACAGTAGATAATGAATTGTTTTTTTTCACGACGTGGATTTACGCATTTTGCAGATTTTACCAAAATTTGATGCTGTAAGTCTACACCTTCTCTCTCAACCACAACTCACTTTGGCTTTGGCCCCGAGATTCTTGTTCAATCCTTTCACGGCGAACGTCATTGATATTTATTGACTCCAGGAAGTCCATTTTATTCTGCTCATAAATGTCCGGCTCCATGTCCAGCTCAGCACATTCAACAGATCCATAGTCTTTGTTTGCAGATGTCCCGTGTCTTTTGTCCCACTTTTTCTTAAAACATGATCTTTTTTTTCTAACAGATTTTCTATTCTGTTTTCTAGTGAGAATTTTTTTAGAATAGATCCCTGGGCTGTAGCCAACAATTATTTTTTTATGAATACAGCGATGCAAATTGTCAGCCTTGTTTACTGCTATGGCCGAGAGTTCACTTCGTACAGTGTAGCTTTCTCTTTGAGCAAAGTTTACTCTTTTTTTTCTCCAACAAACTTACATAGTCTTGCATTAAAACTTTCGGCTATGTTTGAAGTAACGCACTCCAAGATGCTGTCGGTATAATTTGTTAAAAAGTTATCGGCTGCCATAATTTCTGGCCATACCCCGCTGAGATACTTGTATATGTTTTGTCTCTGCTCTGGCGCAAATGCAACAAAAAATTGTAAATTGAATGATAGCTTACCTATTGACACAATGCGGTGGAACTTCAAAGTAACGACGTCTGGATGTTCTACTCTTTGCATAGGCTCTACCTCGCGCTGTGGGAGGTTTTGTCTAAAATAATTTTTTTTAAATGTAATAGTATAATTTTGTTTTAGTTCGAATTTTTGACACTTTCAAAATAGCTTTATCTTATATAGGTTGTCCGTATTTCTAAGAAAATAGAACATTCAATGATAGCTTATATATTGACACAACTGTCGAGATAGTGACGTTTGTGTTTTTGTTACGTTAACGGTTTTCAAGTTATATCCCTTTAAAAATTTGTAATAACCGCTATTTTGCACTTGTAAATTGTAACATATAAAACGCTTTTTATATCAAATTTGAACCCAATGTCTTATTTATCTATTTCTGAGTTTTTGTAAACAAACTAAATGACAAATTTGAAAAAAAGTTAAGGAAAATTTTTAATTTATTTCAACGTATAGGCCTATCAGGTTTTTTGTGACATCCTGTGTACTAATCCAAATCACATTTGTTTCTTTGTACTCCTTTACAAGGCTGAAGAATATACATAATGGATTAAAAAAAAATTATAACATTAGTTTGTCATTTTGTTTTGCACTAGTCATGTACAAAACAACTTTTACTTTTTATTAAAATTCACAAAGCAATTAAATAAAGTGGTAAATGTGATGTATAAGTGTAGCTTATATTACCTTTTCAAACCCCAATTAGGTCTACGTTTATTGTCCGATTTATAAAATACGCAAGTTTAATTAGTTATTTAAAATAATTTAATTTTGCCTCTCAAAATATGTAGGTATAGATAGATCTAGTTGTAAAATATTTCAGTCGAAATATCAGTCGAGACAATTTACGTTTTGCACAAACAATTTTTAGCCCGACCTGTCTATAGATATAGGCTACTGAAGTCTTCCCCCACCCTTCCTCCTGATCCAGTATTATCAATGAATACTTAAACATTTAAGTATTCATTGGTATTAAGTAGAAATAGTATTCACATCTTCTATCATGTATGTGCTAAGGCATTAAAAATATGAATATTTTACAAATAAAGCTTTATGTTCATTCTATTATGTTGTAGTAGATGTATATATCATATTAATAATCAAACAAAAAAGATGTTAATAAAATTATGCTTACCTGTTCAAGGTATTTACAGCTATAGCCATAGACAAACCAGAGTTTGTTTTTATCTTTCTACTCTTCCTTCTTGTTGACAATGCTAGACCTGATTTCTTTCTAGAACGCTGTGACGGCATTTTAAAAATCTTATATTGTAAAATAAACAGTACAAACAGATATTACGCACTGGATGCTCGCAAATGTCGGGATGGGAAGACAGACAAAGTGGGAGGAGTCAACATTGAAAAGACTTGCGCTAGCCTGTTTCACTGAATTGACGCACTACCGCGCCACTTTACAGTAGCAAGAATATCGCTTGCAAGCACTTGCATGATTGCAAAGTACTGCCTTATTTTTTATTTTATCTATATTCTTTCAACTGCAACATTATCAGAAAACTTCAATGTACAATTTGTAGGACACAAAATGTGTTCAAACGACTTCATGTTTCCAAGTAACTCAACTGAAAATCAGGTTTTTCACCTACTTATAAGCTAATTATCTTTAAGTAAAATAGATAATTTCCATTGTTTGGCACCTACAAATTATAGTTTAGATGTTCGTTAACAACTTCCCGCAAATTTCAAAACATTATCTTCAAAATTGAATAAACGATTTCTAAGATTGCAGAGGGCTGCATAGGTCTGTCTCTTCCTGGTATAGCGCACCCTTAAGTATAACCGTATTCCATATGGCATTTCATCTGCGCCTGGAATATTTCAATTAATTATGGAACAATTATTACAAAATATACCTGGGGTAATTGTATTCCTAGATGATATTTTAATCACAGATACTAATGAACAGGATCATATGCTTAGGCTAAGAGAAGTATGTAATAAATTGAAAGAAAATGGTCTAACTGTAAGTAAAGAAAGATGTTTGTTTTTTGTAGATAGTATTGAATACCTTGGTTTTGTTATTGATAAAGAAGGCCTGCATACTTCCGAAAGTAAGATTAAGGCAATTGTATATGCACCATTGCCAGAAAATATAACACAATTAAGAGCTTTTTTAGGCTTAATTAATTATTATGGAAAATTTGTTCAGAATTTGGCAACCATATTATATCTATTGTATTGTTTATTAAGAAAAGGTGTTAAATTTGAATTCAACCAAAAATGTTTAGATTCATTTAAGCTTGTGAAAGATAAATTAGTCTCATCTGAAATTCTAGCACATTACGACCCTACTTTATCTCTAAAGTTATCATGTGATGCAAGTAATTATGGAATAGGTAGTGTTTTGTCTTTTATTTTTCCTAATGGTAACGAAAGACCAATAGCTTATGCTTCTCACACCTTATCAAAAGCAGAACAAAATTATTCACAAATAGATAAAGAAGCTTTAAGTTTAGTATTTGGTGTAAAAAGATTTAACCAGTATTTATGGGGAAAGAAATTCATTCTTTGTACTGATCATAAGCCTTTACTCAGTATTTTTGGTTCAAAAAGGGCTTACCAGCATTTGCTGCTAGCCGATTACAACGATATGCTTTATTTCTGTCAGGTTATGATTTTGATATAACTTATGTAGAATCGAAAAGGCATGGTAACGCAGATGGATTATCAAGATTACCATTGAAGGTTAATCATGAAAATGACAATGTAAATTTTAGTTACGTAGATACATACTTAAATTTCATTAAGGATAGAATGATACCTATTAATTTTAAAGATGTAAAAAAAGAAACACAAATTGACTCAGTTTTAAGAAAAATATTTAGTTATGTTATGTTTGATTGGCCAAGTGAGAAAATTGTAGATAGTGAAATGATACCTTTTTTTAGAAGGAAGGAAGAACTAGCAGTTGAAAACGGAATATTGTTATGGGGCTACAAAGTTATTATTTCAAATAAATTCAGTCGACAATTGTTAAATGAATTGCATTCAAGTCATTTGGGAATAGTAAAAAATGAAAACTTTAGTGAGGTCGTACATTTGGTGGCCTAACATAGATTTACAGATTGAGCAGTTAGCTAATAGTTGTTCTTCCTGTCTTCTAGAACGAAGTAACCCAAATAAAAGTATTTTACATGCTTGGAATTATCCTAGTAAACCATGGCAAAGATTACATTTGGATTACATGGGTCCATTTAAGGGTAGATTGTTTTTAATTATAATTGATGCACATTATAAATGGTTAGAAGTGTTTAATGTTAGTTCTACTTCTGCAAATCAATGTATAGATAATCTTAGACAGTTATTTGTTTGATTCGGTTTAGCCCAACATCTTGTGACAGACAATGGTCCACCATTTACTTCAGAAGAGTTTAATACATTTAAAAAAATGAATGGTATAACTCACAGTTATTCACCACCATATAATCCGTCAAGTAATGGTCAAGCTGAAAATTCTGTTAAATTTGTTCAAAGTAAAATTAAAGTAACATTACATGACTCTAAAAATGTAGCTTTGAGTAGAATATGATTTGATTACATGAACTCTGTGCATAGTTCAACAAATGAAGCACCTGCCATTTTAATGTTCAATAGATCTTTAAGAACTAGATTTGATTTACTCAAACCAAATTTATCTGAATTTGTAAGGCACAAGCAACAAAAACAAATAGATTATGCCAGGGGTAGTAAAACCAGAATGTGTAATATATGTGAGTTTCAGGGAATTAATAAAGAAAAAAGGGTGTAACGTAAAGGGAGGAGTATTGTAAATTTTAGATGAATTAGGCTAAATTAAAAAACTATTTATATAAAAACAATTAACATAGAAATTTAAAGGGGAATGCAGGCAAGTTTAGATAATCATAAGTTCAGATGATCATAATTAATTTATGAGAAATTGTTTAAAAAAGTAAAATTGTAAATTATAAGAAACAAAGAATTTAGATAGGTTTTAAATGTAAAGATTACGTCATCAGAAAATAGCCTCAACATCGGGTGCAGCTTAGAATAGAAACAGACATGTAGCTTCGAAACATATTCAAATCGAAAAGGAAGACATCAATGATGGGTGGAAAGCAATCGCGTGAGATGACGTCACTGCGCATAACATCGCCAATTTGGACCAAGCATCGTTCTCAGTTGTTGATCAGCCGTAGAGCAATACAGACCTGTTTTTGGTGAGTGGAGTGTAAAGCTTCCATAAGTATGGAGTTTGCGGTATTTCCGTAGGGAATACAACTTAAATAGTTTAAAACGATAGTAGAGACAGTGAATTCACATTAAAGTGTGAAATGGCGAAAATCGGACATCAGTAGCCGATGTTATAGACTTAATAAATTTCGAGGTCGAGCGTGCTTTAAGAAGGTATAGAAATGGCCGACCAGCAAGCGTGACTTGTAGAAAGATGAACAGTGTTTTCGGAGTGAACTATATCAGCGCATACATAAAGTAAATTCAGTGTAATTTTAAGGTGAAACAAAATGGCGTCGGTTGTGTGGCCGCAGTGGCGGATTCTGGCGGTATGGTCTCTGTGTGTAGAACACAGATTCCATGCTTCTAGGACGAGCTGCCCCGTAGCTTACCAACCGTACACACAGATGTTAAATCAAACATATGTAACAAAGATTTAATCGTCAGCTGTGACAAGCACAGATCTGACGATGCTAAACCGTATTTTCAATTTTGGGGTTATGTTTGATTGTTTTTGTTATGGTTAAGGGAAAAATGATTCATTGAATTAAAATATAATTAATAAAAAAAATAGTAAGTTATATAAATTGAAGATATGAGAGCATAAGTAATTGTTACATAGAAAAAGGTTATTTTTGTTTATATAAATACATCTTAGAAAAAACTTGTCAAAATTTCATTTTATTTATTTATTTTTTATTATTAATAAATTTTGTTTTGTAAACGGCTTGCAAGGAGGCAGCACGTTACAAAAATGGCGTCCGAACTGGGACCTTTGTAACAGTGAGCCGCCAGCACGTTACAAAAATGGCGCCCAAACTTTCTTACCATGCAACGAAACACTAGGAGGGGAGGCTTTGATGGGAACATAGTAGTTGGCTATATTCTAAAATTTTTACTAAGGTTTAAAAAAATAAAGTAAGGTTAATTTAAAGTACAAAGGGGTTAATAATTAAAATACGATGGCACAGTTAAATGATTCTGGAATTTCGGTTTTAAATCATTCAATGAATGTTAACACAGAACAAAATATGGTCTTAGAAGACTCAAACAAAACAAGTTTAGAGGTAGTTCAAGAAACAGTAATGGAGAATGTAACAGAAATTAATAATGTACATGTAGGTGATAGTGATAACTCAAAATCAAGTTCAGGAGTTAGTTTAGAAATGATACTTCAATGTTTAAACAATTCTAGGCTAGAATTAAATAGTAAATTTGAAAGTTCCAAACAAGACTTTGGTAATTTTAGATTAGAAGTAAAACAAGACATAATAAACTCACGTGAACAAATTGAGAACTCGGACAAAAAATCTGATGAATTTAGATTAGAAGTAAAACAAGACACTGATAACTTTAGACTAGAAGTAAGGCAGGACTTTGATAAATTTAATAAACAATTTGAGGAAAATTTAAGTGAATTTCGACAAGAAGTGGCAAAATTTGATCAAACATTAGAAGTTTCAGAAGTTAAAATTGATAATCAAGTTGATAAGGTTTCAAGGGAATTGGAATTTAATGATAGGCCTAGTAATAGTGTGTTAGTAGAGGTTAGGGAAGAATGCAAGGATAATAGGGTAGTTAAGAATAGTTTTGAAGTTTGTAACTTATGGTTACAAAAATAAAAAAAATATAAATATAAACTGTTAAAAAAAAAATGGGTCTTCGGAAAATTTTCAAAAAATAAAAAAAATGTTCAAATTAAAATAAAATTGCTATATGTGGATTATTTTCTAATAATTATCACCTCTCCCTCACTTCCTTTACTCATTCACCTTTAAATACAAAAAATCATCGCTCATAATACTTCTTAAATCACCAAGAAACACCTCTTACTCCTTTACCTCCATAAACAAAAAATCACCATACATCATGTATCTCACCTTAACTCCAACGTAGAATTACACCTTAACATCCACCTTAAGCTCCACTTTACCTTAATTCACCTTACACCTTATTCATAAAAACCTTAATATCACCTTCGTTTAACTCATATAAAAACAAAATAATAATAATCCACATATAACTCTATTTATGCTCTATTAGTACTTATGTATTTGTATTTACTATTATTGATTCATTATATTAATTTAATTTTCTCAGGGCTGAGTCTTTGGCTGCTAAAGTACAGGCTAATTGGATGTGCGTGGCTAAATAAAGGAATCTAAGACATTGTAGCGGAACAACCAATCGTTTACTCAGACATTATTAAAAAGTGATTATTTACAACAAAATATATCAACATTACAAGAAACAAACAAGTAAATTTTACAAAAATCTGTACAATTTATAGTTAAGCCTAGGCTACCTTAGGTTTATGACGCAATAAAATCAAACGAAGCTACTTGTTAAAATAATCAAAAATTTTAAAATTGCAGACTGAAAAACTTATGTCCTATGGCCATTATTACTTACTGCGTTGTTTATCTCACTGTTTTTTACCTAGGATTTTTCTATGATTACACAAATATGAAGCACTCTCCATTTCATAACGCGCGTTTTATCGAAGCACATGGTTGATTTTTTATGATTTCACTTGTCGTAGAACTTATACCATCGATTTCATTTCCCAAGTTCACACAAACGCCGAAACACCTCTGCTCCACTTTAGAGTAACATTTGTTGCTATTACAATGAAAAAACTACATTTTTTACTGAATTTCACACCTCTCACATTTCATTATGCGTACAACGTTCTCGCCATGTTCTAGAGTCTGCCGGATAAGGTATAAGACCTTTTGTATCAGAATTATTTCGACGCTTACTACGATCGAGTTTATGTCTGTCCTGCATTCCGACATGTGTGCCGATGTTATGATGTGCCTTGCTATATACGCTGATATATATTTTGATTTCTTCACATGTGTTTAACTGTTTTTCATTTATTAATTGTCTATTGTGCAATCACTTATTTGTCCTTCTCAACCGCTCGCTTTACAATACGCACCTATTTTCGACTGTCAACAACCTTTTATATAATTCATACACGTTGTATCTTTTGCTGATTAATATACCTTAAGTCTGCTTTTTTACTTTATTTACTAATAGTCTGCCTTTTACTTTATTTATTTTTATTTAAATGATTTTACTTTAACTATTTGCGTCACAAAAGAATTTATACATGTATATCAGAATTATAAATGTTTGTTACTAAATTGCGTCTTCATTTTATTTAGACCAAACCTCTATGCTTTAGTCATTATGGGAAATTGTTAATTTATTATCATCATATAGTATTTCTGTTACATGGCTGTCAGTGTTACAAGTTGAGGGTGACCAAATAGTTAAAGTCTGCGTAGATGATTTATGTAATGTTGGATTTACTAGTAAAGAAGTGGAGGTTGTGTTGGAAGGAAGTATTGAGAAAGTAGGGTTTGAAAATGTAAAAGTAAGGTATGAGAAAGGAGATTTGGTGTTAGTGAAAAATCACTATTTGTTGTCGTGTTTGAAAAAAGAAATAAAGAAATTCTTTTTACTGTACAGAGGGCCATACAGGGTCAAAGGTGTTAAAATGGAGAATGCATATGTACTAGAAGATATGCTTACAAGTGAAGAAATAGGTACTTATAATGTGGTAGAGTTAAGGAAGTACTACGTTGCAAACCAAACTTCTATGCCGACGTAATTTATTAAATGGTAACGATAGTAGGTGAATACATTATAAAGATAAGTACTAAATCATGATAAATGAAATGTTAAGAATTGAAAGTTACGATAACTTGATATTGTAAGAATACTGAGGTATTGGTGTAGCCAGGTGTAGCTTAATACGTCATTGTTGTAGGTCATAGAGATAGCAATATTAAGTCGCATCTGGTGATTTAAGGGTATGACGTCCCTAAAAAAACGGTCTAGTAGCCGGTGTGCATCCTAAAAAGGTGTACACTGGTGATTTTAGGTTGTTGGGTCCTTAGAAAACCTTCTGAATTTCGATGTTGGCCAGATGACGTGCCACATCACAAACACAATCCATATGATTGTTAGGTTTAGTAATATACATACACAAAGTTGATTTAGTTTAGAGTTTGTTTTGTTAGGTTGTGGGTCAACCGTGAAAACCTTCTTATTGAGAGGTTGATCAATAGTGTAGGTGTTTTTACAGGTACAGAGTGTCTCTTTGTTGTACATGTCTACCGGAATTGGTCAATCTCGCTTAGTCTTCGTTGCGTCCTCTCTTTCTTAGTCTTTTCTCACAAGTTTCTATCTTTTTTCTTTCCATTTGTGACTGGCACGTTTCTGACAAAAAAAAAATGGTAACAGACAAGATGTTGCTCACGTCAACAGGTCTCCCAGCGAGAATCTTTCCATATTTTCCTTTCCTGATCCATTGACAGGAAAACATCTTATCCAATCCTACGTCTTCCTTCCTCTTCTACATTCAAGAAAGAAAAGATAATATATATAAAAAAAAACATCTGAATGATTTTATATTATTTAAATACTATTTTATACTATTTTAAGTTATATAAATTGAAGATATGAGAGCATAAGTAATTGTTACATAGAAAAAGGTTATTTTTTTATATATAAATACAACTTAGAAAAAACTTGTCAAAATTTCATTTTATTTATTTTTTTTTATTAATAAATTTTGTTTTGTAAACGGCTTGCAAGGAGGCAGCACGTTACATAAATGGCGCCCGAACTGGGACCTTTGTAACAGTGAGCCGCCAGCACGTTACAAATGTTAATTGTTAATCAACCAGTTTTGATTAGAAATTACAGAACGTTTAACAAATGGGTTGAAGGAGTTGTAATTAAGAAACTAAATGACGTGATGTATTTAGTTAAGTTCAGGTATTGTTTGGAAATGCCATATTAATCAATTAATAGGAATGGATAGTAATAGCTTAGAAGATTCATGTAATATGGTTGGTTCCGATACTTTTAAAAATACTATTACAAACGATTCAGTATCAATTGAAACGGACTTTAGTCCTGAATATAGGTCACCCTTAAAGAATAAACATCCAGGAAACGGAAGTTCATTGAATACGAGCGCTAGTCCTGGGAAACTAGTACAACGGGATCAGGTTGTTGACATTCCAGTTGAACGTTATCCAAAGTAGAATAAGGAAACCACCTGACCGTTTAAATTTATAACTTATCAATTGTTTAGGCTAAGCACTTGTAAAATTGTAATAGTGTTTAGTTAATGTATATTAATTATTAATTGTATTGTTCATGTTTTGTGTGTTTAATGTTGTAACTAAACTCAAGGTTAATTTAAGTGTATAGGTTATTTAAAAAATTAGAAGGGAGGAATTGTAATGTATTCAAATTGTGTCCGTTAAGATACGTTAAGACTGTGTACAAGACTTCTACGTCATAGATCATCCTATAAATGCAATAAAGTGATTGGTCAAGGCAGATCACACCACTATCCTAACCAGCGTTCCTTCCCTTAAACTGAATATCATAGCCCGTCAGTTCTACACTCAACTCTGTACCGTAAGGTCTACCAGCCTGACCAAGTTTTGTTATAACTATAATCGCTGAGTATATTGTTTCGTACCTTATTAGTTTAGTTATGTTGAGCAGAAAGGTGACAACATAACTGTTTCTAGAGCTAATAACTTTGTAAATTTCACAACTATCATTTTTTTACTGGCATATATAATCTTTGAACCTTTCTCTACAAAAAAGCTATGGAACACTTTTGAATTGGGGTTTATTTACTATTTTTAGCGAATTTTTTAAAAAATGTTTGCAAATACCAAAAAATCCATTTTTGTTAACATTGCCGGTTCTAGGGTTGAAATAGATTTTCATGTATCTTGTTTGCATCTGAACATTACAAAGATGGAGTAAACGTTATCAGTCATCACCTAATTAGTTTTTATTAAATGATCCTAGTTCCAGCCAGAGTACTTGTACAGTCAAGAAACTACAACCCCAAAATTTAAGATAACATTTTTATTTTTAGTACGGTAATATTAAAGATGGCGACGCACATTTGGTCTCTTTTCGGGCAGCAAAATGTGTATTGATTGGCGCCAACTCTGTGCATAGAGTAGGCCTACACACTCTATGCACAGAGAAGCGTCGTCTGTAGGAAAGCCTTTCTATGAAGAACAAAATGGTTGACCACAGACTATAAACATATGTGAAATAAAGACTAAGCAACGGTGTCGTCTGCTATTGACATTATGTTGTTTGTTTACAATTGAGACTTAGAAAATTTCTTCAAGTGAATATATATTTTTATTATTTCTTTTGCTTTTAATGTAGAATATAATAGATTTTGAGATAAGATAATGACATAATATATAATTAACTTTCTTTTAATAATAGTAACAATAAATTTCAAATAGTTATTTTATTTTTAACTTAAGATTTTTTGCAGATTATATAATTTTATCATTTTGATTTAGAGACACTGGAAATGGTTTTATGTTGTGAATGTCTCTGTAAACTAAGTATGTATTTCTCATTGAGATAGTAAGTGAATATTTACCTATAATGATTTAATTTTAATTTGAACTCCTTTTAAACTCTGAAATTTGGAAGTAAACACAGGTAAATAAATTTCATACAACATTTTTAATAATAATATTTTATTTTTGTAATGCTGCAAATGACCTTCCAGGAGGATGGTTTGCATATGTGCTACCTTGCAAAATGGCTTTCCCAACGTGGGGCTGATAAAGCTAAAAAGTAATTTTGTACACGACGTTGCAGATCCAGTAAAATATCACTATCAGATTTTCAACAACATTATAAAACTAAACAACAAAACCATTACATATGTGCAGCCATTTTAGAAGTTTCCTAATTTATAGAAATTAATTTCATAAAACGTTACGGGATGCATGGAACATTTTTGTTTTTATCTGGCACAAACCTCTATTGTGTGTACCGTAAGGTGGGGTTACTTTGCACCACTTTTTTCAGATTTTTTGTTAAAATTAACATAATTTTTTAAATACTTATCACATATCTATAATTGTTAGTGCTACAAAATGTCCAAGTGTTGTATTACTATTGATAAGAAGCTTATATAATTATATTTGTGTTTTGTTAATTTTATAGCATCATAAAAAGTGGTGCAAAGTATCCCGTAGGATGAGGATACTTTGCACCACTACTAAAATCATTTTAAAAATGAAGGAAAAATTGTTACAATA
>JAGFPH010020552.1:0-12160 GCA_018207615.1 Philaenus spumarius | reverse complement strand
CCTAACATTAAATTAATATTGTGAATTGTGTTTCCAGAATCATTCCATGAGACAACAATATTTTTGATAAAAATGTGCAATAAAGAGCTAATTTAAAATTAGTTTTAGGTAGATTCACTACTCACAGAATTACTAGTTGTTTATGATTAAGGGTCTGCTGTAGTCTGTAGTGGTGGCCATCTTGGGCTTGTATTCCTTAAGAGCAATGTTAAAATTAACATCATTTATGTAGTTTATTTTTTATCATAAAATTGTTTGCAAGGTCTCAATTTAAATGCAGCCGCAATACGGATCCGTTTTGCGTTTCACATTTGAATCGGTAATTCACATTGTGTAAGTACCAAGTTTGAACTTTTTTCTTTGCACAATAAACAATTTATAATTAAAAGTGAATCGCAAGCCGGATCAGCAATTTATAAAGAATATTCAGGTTTGTTTTCAACAATCAATTACAAAAGATGTATTTATAAAATGGTTTTAAATGAGGCAATGTGAAAGCGTTTAGCTGTACGAAATTGCACTGTCTAGATACGGCTATAGAGTGAAGCGCTAGCGTGGCCGATTGCTTTCTCGTTTTCTGGAGCAGACCCTTAAGTCAAAGGGATGAAATGGGATAACCACCCTTAAGGGTATGCTCCAGTAAAAGATAAAGCAACCGGTGTCTCAGAGCTTCACTCGCTGTATCTAAACAGTCCAATTTCTTGCAGCTGAGGGCGTTGACATTGATTTAAAACCATTTCACAAATCCATCTTTTGTAAGAGAGTGCTGAAAACAAAATTGAATATTCTTTATACAATTTCGGATCCAGCTTGCGATTTACTTTCAATTATAAATTTTTTATTGTTTAAGGAAAAAGTTCAAACTTTTGGTATTTAAAAAATTTCAATTACGTGATAAATGAACGGGATTTAAAAAAAAAAATGTGAAGCACAAAACGGATACGAGTTTTGTGACTATGGCTAGAATGAGACCTTGCAAACAATTGTATGATAAAAATAAACTAAATAAGTGGTTTTAAATTTATCTTTGCTCTTACGGAATACAAGTCCAAGGTGGCCGCCCCTACAGCAGACCCTTAATGTAGTCTCCCTATTTCACCCCTTATGGGTTAGACGGAAGAGAGGACTATAAAGTCCTAATATCGCATTAAAAAAGGCATAATAATAGCAATAGACTCAATTAATCGAAGTGTAAATGTTTTTCCGTTCTTGTATATTACCTAAGAATAATATTTATTTAATTTCGGTCCTCTAGCTTTTGGGAAGTTAGTAAAACGTTTATTTATTGTATAGGATATCCCATTTAACCCCTTAGAAACAAATAATAAGTGAAATTCAATGGGCTTATTTTTTCCACGAAGCATTTATGAAATAAATATACGAAATTACTCTAGATTCATGGCATGTAAAATAATTAATTTTTATTATTTTAGGGTTTGGTATCCTCGTTTTTATCTTTTAACACACAAATAGTTTTAAACTGCGAGGTCACTAATTTTTCTATGTGTAACGTAAGAAACAATTTTGCAAAATTTCATGGGAATAAAAATGGTATTGTTTTAGAGTAGCTACGCATTTGTATCACCTTAATCGTAAGTAATCGAATAAATGTTACTAGCTCCCTCATGACCCCAATCCGTCAAACCGTAGAGACGTGCCAACACATACAAAGTATTACTAGCTGAATACCCGTGCTTTGCTACGGGGTAATATTTCTGTCTCATTTTCTTCATTTTCTTTTTATTTAATGAAAGTGAATTATTATGTATATTCAAATAGTTTAGAATTTATTGTTCATTGGTTGTCCGTCAACTGTATCGTCAGGGTATGTGGGCTGAATAAATTAAATCAATTAAAAATAAAGATATCAGAGTGAAGAGCGTCTTCTTTTTCAACCGCTAAATCTGCAAACTGGTAAATCACAGTCTTAACTGAATGTAGCAGATTGCCCAGATAGCCTACGTCTTTAATATGCGAATGCATAAATCGCGATGGAATTGATCAGCTTACGTTTTTAAATATTTTCTTAAAATTAATAAGTGCCAAATTTCAGCTCTCTTGCTTTAATTAAAGAATACCAATTACTATTTATTGTTTTTAGAAGTTGTTATCAAATTTTCACCCCTTAGCTGCACGTAACAAAATGTAAAACATTTTTACTTTTTATATGTTTTTCAAGAAATAAACGTACAATATTTCAGCTTTCTGACTTTAAGGAAGGTATAACAAACAATATGTATTGTTTTAGGGGTTGTTTCAACTCTTAAAGGCCAAATATTTAAAAAAAAATCTTTTCTTAGTGCGCCTATGAGCACATGTGTAATACATTTCACGTTCCTAGGCGGTATGGTTTTTGAAATCGTTTCATGGGTTGTTTTAACCCTTTAAGACCAAAAAATTTAGAATCATTTCTGGTTGGGCCTCTAGCGCCTATGAGCTATGAGCCGGTAGGAGTTTTGAGATCTATAACAAACAATAATTATTGTTTTAAGGGTTGTTTCAACCCAGTAATACCAAATTTTCCGATATTTTAATAGCTATTCTGCTAATCGGGACGGAAATAAATCCAACAAATCAAAGATTATTAAATTTGGTTCAGCCGTTCTTGAGTTATTATACGATGTCGAGCTTTGAAGAACCGTCTGTGTAGATATGAAGCTACCCTCTTTCTGGATAATCTTCAGAGATAGTTTGGAAATGTTTTTAAAGCCATAAATGGCTAGCAACAGGTGAAAGAAGTTTCGGGAAGAAGTTTCGTTTCATAAACGAAGAGAAATCGTTGTTAGGCCAAATAACAAACACTCAACGCTTTTTAGTTATGCATCCGTCTTGGGAATAAACTTAAAATTGCATCATTTGTTTCCAACTCCTACTTTGTCATGATGTCTCCAACTATATACTGTTCACATGAACTTTAGGAAGGATATTTGTTTTCTCTATGCAAATTGTAACCTTGTTTAGCAACTATGTGCACATCAACTTACCGTCATGGAGTTGGCTGACTGGGAGTAGGAATAATAAAATAGAAATTTAATAATGTTTTCCGATGCTGATAAGTTTAATTGGAAATAGAAATGCCGAAGAAGTAAAATAAACGCGTGGTTATATTGTTTAATTTAATCACCTTAAAAGGGTAATACACATTTTGCGCCAGGAAGAAGGGGTGGCAGAAAACGTGTCATGTAATTAAACATTTTACTCAAAGACTTAAAATACAGTTTGAAAAACAAGATGGCCAATGCATTGTAATCATAGACTTACTTGAATCAACGATTTTAACCCAAAACATATCAATTACAGTTATTTATGCAAAATTGTATTATTTTTCACTTTAAAATTCACTCGGTTTTCATCGTCAGTACATGGAAATTAACAGAAGCTGAAATTTGTACGATTCTATAAAAATAGCAATAGTTTGAACTGATAACACAAGACGAACGAATCAGATGTATGAATGTACATTATTAGCGAATTTCTATAGGAAATATGAGCTATTGCAGTTACTCTTATGGTGAGGCCTAAGGTGGGGAGTGGTCAATGAACACCGATCATTGTCCGCAGAACATGTTTTCGATTGCCATTAATATTTGTTCGTACTCTAACGGTCTCATTTTACATCAGATTTGGTCCAAATTTGGTGCACACGTTGGTTGTCTAAGTGGCTCAGAAGAGTTTGGTAGCAAAAAAAAAAAACAACAAGAGGAAGCACGTTTTTTAACAGGAAGTCAAGTATTTTTTAGATTTTCGTACTAAAATGAGGCGTTTTGGGGGTTTTATCCAAAAAATTAAACATAGGAGTTATTCAGCACATTTTGTTTATTTTTACACCACCTAATAGCTCGTCTGGTTCTCAAAATATCGATTAAAACTTAAAGTACCCAGATGCAAACACGCGAAGCCAGTTAGTTTACTGCGAGGTGAGCCTGGGCTAAAGGGTTGGATACAAACAAATTATACTTAATACATTTCGTGCACGGAGTCAGCTATTCAGATCCTTGTGAGTAAACCAATTCCCAAATGGTCGAAGCCCTAAAACATAAATTCAATTTTGGAAATTCGCTCCACTCATGTCAAAATACATGTCCAGTGTGTCAGCTGCCTGATCGAATGATAATTTATATAATATCAACAAAAACTTCGGCTCACATTAAAATGCCGAAATATTGAAACCTTGTGAAAATTCTACAAATTTTACCCCTACTTTTTATGATTTTTCTCGACGTTTTCGAGGTCTCTGAAAACGATACAGCAATAACGATTTGTGTGTCCGTCTGTATGTATGTGTGTGTCTGTGGATACTAAATGTGCACTCGCAGACGTCGTAGAAAACTGGTGGTGCCAAAATCTTCGTAATTTCATTGCGGAGAGTTGAAAAGCTAAGTTGAGTTTTCTATCGTGACAGCAACGTGACAAAAGCGTCGCATTTTTTAGTATTTAAAAAGAAGGTCTCGATAAAGTGTTCCATCTTTTCATCTTGTTTAGAAGTTGCAAACATAACCTCAAACTGTTCAAATAGTTGTTCAATTATTACAGCTGACGGACGAAATCAGCTGATATACGTTAACTAATAAATCAAACAATACATGCTAATACTATTTTGTTACGCATGTACGTACGCACTATTTTATAGGAGTTGATATGTTGTTTGGACGAAGATAAGGGTTGGCGTGCGTAGCACTCAGGGGTCTCACCTGGTTTATAAATAAAGTGTAAACACTACAATCACTATCTACACTTTATATTATATGATTTTCCTATTGGTTTGAGATATTACAACCGCGTGTTCAGCACCAATCAGGCCGAACTTCATAACAATAACATAATCCATACAACCGTTCTCGTAGTATAGTTCACTAAGATGAAGTCACGTTAATCTCACGTGAAGTGAAACGTCGTAAAATTAAGTCACGCGTCCCGAGCTGAGTGATTTAAACGCAAGTTTTACGAGTTATTTTACGGCGTCGAGTGACAATAGATCGCGAGGCTTTACTTTTCGTCGAAACTCGGCTTTCTCGGAATTCGTGAAAGTAATTGTTTTATTTGTATTAGTATGGTTGCCTCGTGTTCACGTTTCTCATATAAGAATAAACCCACATAGTGTATGATTTAAACTGGTAGCTTATAGTGTAAATATACACACAATCTGTGTACTTATTGCTTTTGTATTGTATACCAATCTAAAGGATAGAAAAATACGGGTACTTACAAATAATTTAAAAGTCATTTTAGGCCTATAAACAATTTAAAAAATTGTATTTATCATTTTAAAATACATTGTTTACTATACAATCTTTTCTTTGATGTGATGAAAAACAATGAAATAATTAATAATTAAATAAATATTGATTTTCTTATTCAAAGTATAATATAAATTTTAGCTTATTATTATAACTGAAACAAATATCATTGATCATCATCATTTTAAAAATAGTATCCACTGTTATAGCATATTCCGCTGGAGATTAAATCTGTACTATATCAAAGCCCACTAAAGAATACCGTTGCGAGGCGGCCAATAGGATGGGCGTGCAGCGTTGCCATATCTACTAGCCTCGAACACTCCTGGTATTTACCGCTCGAGGCTTGATCGCACGGTTTAAAGAATTATAAATGCGTTGAGTCAGCCGCTGTCAGCGTGGGAAGGACGTGACAACGTCGCACTACGGCGATTGGAGCGTTCAAGGTCTCGGTGTACACAAGCCCGTCCCTCAACGATATTCTTTAGTGGGCTTTGATATGAATCTGGTGACGTGTGTATTTACAAATTTCAAGACATCTCTTTTATAGCCCTTATACTTTCTCACTATACTATAGTATAAAGAAAGTATAGTGATCGCAAAAAAAATCGTTGTTGAGATTTTTGTGGAAATATACGTTTTGGGACCCCCTGAGTCCAAAAAAGTGGTTTGTACAAAATGTATGTCTGTATGTATGTATGTCGGTATGTTTGTATGTATACAAAGCTAGAGCGAAAACTATTCGATCGATTTCAAACAAATTTGCACCAGACATGTCAAGTAGGCCTGTATAGATGCACGAAAAAAGGTTTTGAATTTTTTTTTAAAACAACCCCCTTTTTAGCAAACAAACCCCCAAAAAATCAGTTATTAATTTTTTATAAAAAAAACGGCTCTAACGATTTTAATAAATTTAGCTTATTTGTAGCCTTTAGTGTACCCTACCATATGCAAAAAACCGCATCTTTCCAAAAATTCTCGTTTAGCTAATAATAATAATAATAATAACTGATTTTTGGGTGTTTTTTGGCCATAAGGGGGTTGTTTTTCAAAACCTTTTTTCGTGCATCTATAAAGGCCTAATTGACGTGTTTCGTGCAAATTTGTTCGAAATCGATCGGATAGTTTTTTCTCTAGATAATAATAATAACATTTATTAGTTAATCTTCAACTTTAATAAAAAATCACCTGTCCTACCCCACCCTACAAGTCACAGTGAATCTGTTTAATAATTTAAATATGTTTGTGAGAAAGTATGTGCCAGTTCCTGGTACCGGTTTTTATTCTGTTTCGGATGGTGTGACCGTCAAAACAATCGGATGAAGGATAGTTAAGTTATATGTAATAATTGGTTTGTTCAACCCGGCATCCTACACCAACACACTAAACACAACAATATTGTGGTTACGTATGCTGTTATTATCTTTAACTTAACCATTATCCATCATCCGATTGTTTTGACAGTTACACTATCCGATAGGGAATTAAAAGGGGTACAAAAAAGGTGTCGAAATTTTTTGCTTAAAATTTACGGTTTTTGGGTAGTTTAGGTTTGAAATTTTCAAACAGTCGCCATTTTAAAACGCATGATTGGATACAATTGCTTATTTTGCTGAAAATATACCATTGTTAGGTATAACGTCGTGACAAGTTTGAACTCAATCGGCCAAACCGTTCCTCTAGACATGAATTATTTTGTAAAACACAGACAGACGGACGTAAAAGTAAGCAATGTTTATATTGTGAAATATGTTTGTCTCGATTCCAGGAACAAATCCACAAAAGTGGACCAGAGAGTTCGGGGACACCCTGTATATATGAGGCTTTGTCCTGACTGACTGACATAGAATCAACGTAGAGCAAAAACAACTTAAGACATAATTACGGAAATTTAATGGTACATTTTTATGGCTTCATAGACTCACAATAACAAAGGATTTAGCAAAATTTTAATTTTAAATCGTAAATATAGTGAAAATTGTGATAAAACATCTGTTCGGATCAAAAGCTTTAGCAACACATGTTTGTTTGCATTCATTACCATGGCAACCACCTTAGCAAATTTAGAATCAGTGTATTATTCTTCACAACCAACAGCTTTTTTAGGTTAGATTAACAAACTAAAATCAAATACAAACGAAAATCAACTACAAATTCTTACTGTATTTGATTACAATTCAAACAGCTATTACACATTATAAATAAAACAGCTTATTAGGCCTACAATGAAACGACACGCGTTTATTTGCAACCAATTTGGCAAATTTACTATCAGGAAATTATTCAAAATTATTACAGTTTAGGTAAAAACAAATAAAAGGCTTACTTTGTTACAAGCCAAAAAGCAGGTCTTACATATTATATTGTTTTAGTTTAGTTGGTAATATCAAAATTTATTTAAAATCTTGATTATTGATTATTTAAATATTGATGGTGACATTACAACGCATGCCACAATTTGAATTATTGGAGATGGTCATGTGTATTTCAATCTCTGTCTTACATTATCTATTTATAGGTCACCGCACAGTCGTAATTTTCTTGAAAATATCAGAGTTACAATAAGCTGTTTGCATTGGCTTCGCCATGGGTCGCTACCAGGGTTGTTGAGCAAAGCGAGCAGTGGTGAAGCCCCTAGTATATACATTAAGTGCTGAAATATTATTCAAATTAATTATTGTAATTATTTTTTAAGTTGTTCGAGTTGTTTTGACTTACGTTTTTTAGTTTTCAGTTTTTTTTTTATTTTTCAAGTTTTTTAACTTTTAGTTTTTTTTAACACAGTAAAATGTAATCAACACAATCAACGCCGCGCAAGCGCCATGTCAGCGCGCATACATGTGCATTTTGATATCACCCTGTGCGGGCACATCATAAAAAAATCACTTTAATTACTGTTTCACAACCTAAAGAAGTAATAACTTCAAAACACCCTAATACCAATGAATACTTCACATTTAAGTATTCATTGCTAATACTCAAAACTTCCACGAAGGCATTTTAATTAACAGCTGATTTTATACTTCGAAACAATTTGGACTTATCATTTGTATTCTTTTTATCTTTTATTAACTCCTTTTATATTATAAAATTTATTATTTGATTTGGATATTTAATATTGTTTGTCATCTTAGGTTATGGATAGTACTACACCTTTATTAAAAACTAGTGGACCGGGCAATGCTTCGCTATTGCTTGATTTACCTAACCTAAAATTATATTCAGTTTTTGATCCAAATCAGTTGTTGATCAAAATCAGCTGTTTTAAGCTTTTCATACGAACAGCTGTTTTTTGTGCCCCTGATAAAATCAAAAGAAATCTTTCTTCTTCTTCCTTAAGATTGACCTTCCATAAGATTAACATGGCAACTTTGAGGGCCACTGGGGCGAAGCCCTTAACATACATTGAGCTCATTTTAAGGGAAGCACAACTTCAGAGTGAGCTCTGTAAAATGACACCAAAAACATCAAAATCGGTTAAAAACTCTAGGAGGAGTTCTACTCACACAATAACCCCTAGCAAATTAATTATGTAAGATAGATATAGATACATTTTAAAATATGGGTGTGAAGGTAGCAAAGTGGTTGGCCTGTGAGGCATGCAGAGGTTAAATGTATACTTCAGATTTATACAAACTGTATTAGTTATTTGAAAAATGAATAGTATATTAGAGAAATTATTTTACAATCATTGTAACATAATGAAGAAAAATATTTGTTCTGTCGACTTAAATAATTTATTATACCTGACAAGATGATATTTTTTAAATTATTGGAACAACTAGTTAGATAAAATAAAACCTGAACACAAATCTCACAATAAATACGTTTACTAACCTCAAACGTTAGTAAACGACAATGTCGCCATCTTCAGTGATGCACGGGCTACAGTAACCAAAGTATAATTAGCTTCAATGATAATGCACAAGAAAAATAAAGGTAGCTGCAACGAAACTCAAAATATCGCCGAAATAGTTTTTCCTATGTAAGTTAGATTGGTACATTAGACTGAGTATATTAGCCATATGATTTTGTAGATGTTATATACGAAGATGTCCGAATGTGTCCGAAGCTAAACGAATAGGTATTTCTTCTTTAAATTTGGTAAATATTATATTGATAATAAAAGGTTGTATGTATATTTTCATTTTATATTCTCAATGGCAATCATATAACATTTATTATTATTATAGCCTACACTAGGTTATATACAAAATAAAATAAACTTTCAGACATTACAAGAAGTTTGTTTTGATTGTAAACATAACCTCAAAGTATAATCTAGGCTAGATTTTGTTTAGGTATTACAGATGATGGTTGACATCAGCTGTTATAATATTTTGTTACTCTCGGAAGTACCTATGCTCGTAATAAATTACAGGAGTTTATTTAGTTGTTAACTTTCTAACAGAGCATTGTTTATCAAATTGTAACTGACAATTTTTAATAGTTAAATTTTTTTAATCTTATTTCATTCTGGAAAATATGTATTTTGTAATGGTAAGTACCTACTTTATGTTATAATTTCTTGAAATCCCACTAACAATACAATTAAATATTAATATAATTATTTAGTACTACATTATAGTACAAATTATTATTATTATATTAGTGAAAAAACACAAAACATAACAACTATGCAAATATATGGAAAAAATATTAATAAAAGATATGGAAGTACCATCGTGTGTTTGTGTGTATATCTGTTTGGAATTAGAAAGAAGAATACCTAAATAGGAATCGGTGAACAAAAACGTAATTCGTCTTAAATAAGTAGAAGTGCACAATCATTGTAAGTAAATTATGTGATTACGATTTTGATCAGCTGATGGTATTATTTTGAGGAAACAAACAAGAGAGCCAGTAATATTTATAATTAGGTGTTAATATATATCAGAAGTAATTTCAAAAGAAAAATTATTTTCGGCCCAAACATGCCGCCATAGGAGCCGTTCCGGTCCAATGAGACTTAAAACAAATTAACGAATTTATTTTCATAAAAAGTAACAATTAATCAAAACTTGTTTATAAACTTTACTTAAAATTTGATTTAAAAGTTTACCAACCTCATATAAAATAAAACAATACCTTTGATTCATAATTATTATATTTGTATTATTTAACAAAAAATTATTATATCTCCCCAAAAGAACTTCGTGTTAAAAAAAGAACGCCAAGAAAGCTCTTAAAAAAAGAATGATATCATAAATAGGTCGCCAATATTAAGTATATATATATGTACGAGTAACTATATAATAATAAACTAATAATATTCTTTGAAACAATATATATTAGGAGATTAAAATTTAAACGAAGAATTTTTCCGCTACAATCAATCACATTTACTCATACAACGAAAATATGAGTTTCAAAAAATATAAATTTGACTTTTAAAAGAAAATATAGTAACCTATTCAATTTAGTGCTTTCCTCAATTTCTCTTATTACATTAAAATTGATTTACTGCTTTCCTTTACTCGTTTTACCTCCAAGATTATTATACGAATTGGCGTGGAGTACCGTACTGATTATGTTGTCAAGGCAATTTAAGTTTTCAAGATACTTCACGCCAATGAGTACATGGAAGATTAATCCATAATAATTAAAATGGGTTCACTTTCGAAGTGAACATTTGAACAATAAATTCTTAATAGTTAGGACAATTAATTACACAATGCACGATCACTCCATTGGTTAATAAACATGTGTTCGTGGGATATAGTTATATCGGGCGCCGTAGTAAAGCAGTTCAAAGTAAAAAAGTTCGAATATATATTATAGTTAAGATGAGATCTTGAATTAGAGTTTATAAAACCAAGTTATGTTTTATCAAGTTTTCCAACATGGATGCATGACAGCCACGTAAAGTATTACATTTTGTTTTCCCTTTTCCGCATCACTGATTGTCTTGATTGCCATTTATGTCCTACTGTAAGGAAGATACTATCGGTTGGCTCGCAATAATATTGTAACAACTTGTTATAACTTATCTATACTAATATTATAAAGAGGTAAAGTTTGTTTTTTTGTATGTAGGGGTAATCTCTGGAACTACTAATTAATTGAAAAAATTGTTTTACTAATAAAAAGCTACACTATCCCTGAGTAACATAGGATATAATTAAATTCGATAAAAACAATTTTTTATTTAAATATTTGTAAATTTAGTCGGAAAAAATTCTTAGGTTAGGCCTAGACTGATAAATCAACATATGTATTTTACATTTATTACCATAGCAACCAATTGAATAAAATAACTGATAACAGCAGTTTGCTTTAATATTTTCATTAACAGGTAATTTCAAACTTTGTATTTCTAACTTTTAGGTTAGGATTTTTTAAAGAGTAGACCTGAGCCTTGCTGGTTCTTTTAACCTTTATTATAACTGCTGTTATAAATTATACGTAATAATTTCATTTGAACATTTAACATTATTTACCGTTTTAGCTTTGGGGTTATTATCCATCCTACTCCTTTTTTATAAAGAAAACATAACATGATTATGTGTATAGAAGGTTCCAACGGGGTTGGCATGCGGAGCACTCAGGGGTTTCACCTAGTTGTATACATTTTTATTCCTTAACTAAATATGTTTTCGTATTTATTAGTATCTGTAAGAATGAGAACATCAGGAAATCGTAATGATAAATCAGGTAATATGAACACGAAAAGTTGTGTTTTTAAACTGACGTATATATTATCTACTAGGGGAGACCCCTGCGTGCTCCGCACTCCAACCACGTTGGAACCTTCCAACAAATCTTATGTTTTGTTTGTAATAAAGGTGTAGAATTAATAATAGCCTCAAAGCTATGAAGGGTAGTAATGTTAAATGTCCAAATCAAATTATTTCGTATATTTCATAACAGCAGATATATAATGGTTAAAAGAACCAGCAAGGCTTAGATCTACACTTAAACAA
>JAGFPH010020550.1:0-14004 GCA_018207615.1 Philaenus spumarius | reverse complement strand
AATTAATTACATTACATAGCCTTTATTGATTGTGGGGCGAGGTTAGGAAAAATTTTAGTTAGTTTAAAATTTATTCCTTTATAATATTTTTATTTAAATTATGTCGTGTTAAACATTCAAAACCACCATCATGTCTGTCTGACTTTCTTTGATATCCACAATTCATCATTCCCAGTACTTCCACAGTAATCGAACCCAAAATTAGGTTAAAAATAATATGGTGCAATAAGTAAAGTGTGACATAGAGCATACATGATTTTTGGCGGTGAACTTGGCGGGATAACTACAATTTGCAGACGACAAAATTGTCGATCAACTTACACACGTCAAGAAGGCTTTGGACCGCCCTCTTGCAACGCCACAAGGTTTGCTTACATTTAAGCACTTAAGAATATTTTGAGATTGTTAGCAAAACAAACGTAAATTAAATAAATTATTTCTTAGGCAAATTTTCTACGTTTTTTAAATTGCTCGGACTAGTTGGTTAGCCAAAAAAATAAAACACCCGGAAACACGTTGTTTTGACTGGAAGTAATAATTCTTTGAGATTTTCATACTAGAATAAACATTTTTTGCGGTTATATCTAAAAAAATAAATATAAGAGATTATTCATTTTGCACATTTTGTCTTTTTACACGACTTTATAGACTATCTGGTTCTCCAAAGTCGGTCAAAATGTAAAATACCATAAAAGTACCCTAAATGAACCATAAAAAGCAAGTTTGTCTGCTGCAAGCGAAGGGAACTGTTCATAACCCGAGGCCGCAAGGTCGAGGTGCAAACTAGCAAAGCGAGTGTTTTCGCTGCGAGCGGAACGAAGCAGCGCAGAAGCTGGGACTGGAGTCTGAGGTGCAAACAAACTCAAGTAATACATTTCGTACTATTCAGCACCTTCTTTGAGTACACCAATTTCCCAAATAGTTGGTTGAAACTTTAAAACACATAAACTTAATTTTGGAAATTCGTTTAAGTCACGTCAGCTGCATGATCGAAAGTAACTTGTAAATTATTTTAATTGTAAATGGTGACTGTTAAGTTGTTTTATGCATATTGTCATTCTGTAACAATTTATTAAAACTTGCAACAAAAAAGTAATAAAACTGCTACATCCTAGTAATGAATTAAAAACATATGTTAATAGTAAGAATATTTCATTAGTATTTGTAAAATATTTAAATATGTTATGCTCTCTCTCTCTCTCTCTCTCTCTCTCTATATATATATTTGTCTCGTAGCACTATTTGTTGATCTTGTGTCAGTTAACATTAATTGTTGATCATTTTGAAACGCTTATAACTTAAGTTCTAATTATAGTAGAAATCTAATTTTGACACCATTCAATTCAGAATGAAAAACCGCATATGAAAAGTATCATGTATAGTTATATATACAAAAAAATTGACTTAATTTTAACAACACATTGTTGATCCAAAAATTACCTTCTTTGTTGATCGAAGTTCGTTTTTGTTGATCTAGCTTATTGATCAACAAAAAACTGTTAAAAATATGTTTGTGTTTGTATAAAGCGTGTCCCATAAGTAAAGTAACAAACTTCGGGAAATGGTTCTGTAGGTCAAAATAAGGAAAAAAGTTTATATAAACACAAACCCGAAAACGCTTCGTTTTCTAGATATCTGCCATTTTGTTTTTTGTACAAAATAATTATTATCTAGAGAACGGTTTGACTGATTGAGTTCAAACTTGGCATGCCGTTTAACCAAACAATTATGTAGCTCAAGAAATATAAGCATTTAAATCCAATCATTATTTTAAAAATGGCGGCTGTTTGAAAATTTTAAACCTAAATTACTCAAAAACCGTATATTTTAACAAAATATTTCAAGGAAACTTTTTTGTAGCCCTTTTGATTTTCTATCGGATGGTGTAACTGTCAAAACAATCGGATGAAGGAAATAGTTCAGTTATGTGTAAATAATTGAGGGCTAAAAAAAATTTGTGGTTTTTTAGTAATTTAGGTTTGAAATTTCCAAACAGGTGCCATTTTGAAACTCGTTATTGGATTTAATCGTTTATTTTTCTTGAGATACATAATTGTTAGGTTAAACATTATGCTAAGTTTGAACTCAATCAGTCAAACCGTCCTTTCTCTAGATAAGAATTATTTTGTATAAAAAACGAAATTTCAAATATCTAGAAAACGAAGCTTTTTCGAGCTTGTGTTTCTATGTACTTTTTTCCTTATTTTGACCCATACTCCCTCCTCGAAGTTTGACACTTTACTTATGGGACACCTGGATAATAGTTTTTTTTTATGCATTGTGCATGTTATCATAAATTGTTGTGTGAAATAATATATTAATAATAACTTTTTAGCACTTTATGTTGCAATTTTCTACAGATACTACTAGTAAATATAACACAGAGTAAATAAAACTCTTCCGGAAAACGTGTTATCTTAATAATAGCTGAAACTAGAAACGGGAAGTTTGTTAAGAATGTTCTTTGTTTCATATGAGATGGTGGAGAATTGAAGTTTTATTTAATTAATTTAAAACAGCATTATTTTCCAGAAACCCTATCCCGGCTATACTAAAACTAAAACAATAAAAGAAAAATTTAATTTATGTTTTTTTTTTTTATTTTGTAATGTTAAAGGTATCGCAGAATTAAATTCCAAGTTATCATTCAACAACGTCTCTTAACTCTTTTGGAACACTTTTTACTATAGTTCAGCTTGATAGAAAATAGAAGCTGTAAATTATGGTCGGAGTGTTTTGACTTTGCCATAAACCAGGAAAACATCGTTTAGTTTTTTTATTTAAAAACAGAAGAAAATAAGAAACAGTTTTGGAAAACTCGTTACGATATTTGCATAGTGGCTAAAACTAATGATGCCAAATATTTGTAGAAATGTTTTTTCTGCGCCTTTGGAGATAACGAAGGATATTTTTAATTTATAATTTTTAAAACGGAAGAAAATATTTAAATCCTTTCGGAAATTTTTTGACTATATTTCATTGATGGCTGAAGTTGAAAACTTACAATTTGCTAGAAATGTTTCTTTTGATGCCGTAACACATTGCAGTAATTACACATTTTGATAATTATTCTTAAACTGCAGAACATATGAAAACTCTTCTGAAAAACTGGTCATCATACTTAGTAACGGAAACAACTAGAAACGGAAAATTTGATAGGAATGTTTTTATTTTGTGTCGTTAGAAATAACTGGAATACATGTTTTGGTTATTTATTTTAAATCGTAGAAAATAAGAAAACTTGTTACTACATTTCGGCAACTGTTGAAACAATAAATTGTAATTTTTGTTTTGTAGGCACTTTTTTAATACCGCAGGATTAATGATTACCTATTTTACAATTTATTTAAAAAGGAAAAAAATATTAAATATCTTGTGGCAAAAACGATAACTTTATCGAAAGAATTACTTCCTATAGAATGGTGTACAGAATGTTTGAATGTGAGTTCTAACTCTCTCGTCCAGCTTCTACAGTTAGAACCAACATCAGAGTTAATTATGTTTTAACCTATGTGTACTGATTACTAACACTAGATTTACTTATGCACTATGCTGCTACTCAATTTGTATTATGCTAGCACAAACTAAAGACCTTTTGTTCTTTACCAACAAGAAATATATATTTTTTTAAACACACATTCTAAAAAAATAACTTTTTTTGCAAGAATTATACACAAAAGTCTTATGGGAGTGCTATCAGAATAACTAATCTACTTAATACAGAAAAGTATATGTTTTAGTATTGTCTCCTTTATACTATATGTGATAGCCATGACCGGATTTTTATTAATTATTTCTTTTATTCGTGGAAAGACAACCACCTCTTTCTGAATGCTATAGTATTAAATTCTTATAAACTAATGTAGATTGCATTAAAACTATCAAATATTAATTTATAGCATAGTCCAGCTACCTATTGTTACCTTTGCCGCACAATGGGTAGTCATATTTATTAGCCCTAATAAAACAAGGAAATGTCGGCTCAAAGAGGCGATGTTAGGTCAGGTACTGGTGAGGTATCTTGGTAAACATCCAAGGGGTGGTAAGGGTCGTAAACACTTATAGGCTTGCACTGTGGCCTACAAGTATTCAATTATAACTATTTTGTATATTAACATTACTGACAAAATTATTTATTTTAGGATAAGGAATTTAATTCAATTGTTTAAAATTTTCAAATGTAGGCCTATATGTTTTCGCTGATGGTGCGAGATTTCGTTTGATTGATCAATAGATAAAAGTTCGTACAAATCATTTAAAAGTGATCACTAAATATAGAAATATACAATTACATTTTTTATGTTAAATACGAAAATACATGGAGGGGGAAAAGTCTGAGAACGGCTTAATATTTGGTATATAAGGAAAATGTTAAGGTAGGTGTGATTGAGGACCTACTCTATGTAAATTTCAATTATATTCACAACGGTGTAAGATATGGATGTGCCGTTTTCAACATTGATTTTCTCTTAAATTTTTACATTGAAATTGTGTATCAGATGACCACTTAATTATTTATAAAAAAGTTACATTCAAAAAGGCAGATCCAAGATGGGAGAATTTTTTTTACATATTAATAAAATAGTGCTTTTACATAGAGTAAAGTTCCTTAATCATACCTACCTTCCAATTTGCCTTACATAACAAATATTAAGCCATTCTCAGACTTTTCGAACACCCTGTAATTATACGAGTATACTGCACTTAAAAAGCATTGATACTATCTCGTCTCAACATATAGATCAGCGTCAAAACTTCACTAGCTTTCAAACATGTAGTGTTGGTGAAAAGTATTTAACTGTTTTCTTATGAACACCTTTAAAATCAATAAACGGTACGAGGCCTGGCACATACTTTCTTACAAACATATTTAAATTATTAAACAGATTCACTGTGACTTCATAATTGTATGTAGGGTAGGAGAGGTGATTTATAAAGTAGGAGATTAACAAATAAATATTATTATTATTGTTATCTAGAGAGATAACTATTCCATCAATTTCGAACAAATTTGAAAAAAGCACGTCAATTATAGGCCTCTATAGATGCACTAAAAATTTTGAAAAACAACCCCCTTTATGGCCAAAAACCCCCAAAAATCAGTTATTATTATTATTATTTCTAAACGAGAATTCTTAGAAAAATGCTGTTTTTTGCATATAGTAGGGTACATTAAAGGCTTCAAATAAGCCAAATTTTATCAAAATCGTTAGAGCCGCTTTTTTATAATAAAATAATAAAAGATTTTTTGGGGGTTCTTTTGCCAAAAGGGGGTTGTTTTTGTTTAAATTTTCAAACCCGTTTTTCGTGCATCCATACAGGCCTACTTGACATGTCTGGTGCAAATTTGTTTGAAATCGATTGAATAGTTTTCCCTCTATACATACAGACATATACATACATACAGACACACACACTCACCCCCCACCCACACACACACACACAGACACACCCCCACATACATGAATACATACAGACATTTTGTAAAAAAACATTTTTTGGGCTCAGAGGGTCCCAAAACGGATATTTCCACAAAAATTTCAACATCGATTTTTTTGCGATCACTATACTTTCTCTGTACTATAGTACAGTATAGTGAGAAAGTAAAAGGGTTTGAATCATTATTATTGTATTTTGTGTAGCGCTAGTCTATACGGTTTGTTATTAAATAGGTTCAGTCCTCTTTCAATGTAGTGACATAGTATGTTTAATTTTTGAGCATACAGTATTACATAATAAAATTAGTAATATTTAGGTAGTTTTTACAAGGAATGTATTTATATATCAAGCTATATTTCATTAAAAACTTGCATTTTACTACAGAGTAAACATACTTTAATTCTGGTCAGGAAGCTTTTAGCAGTCATTACAATAAACTAGGAGAAACATCAATGAGCTTCGCATGCATATACCCTTATAACCTCTGCACAAGTATTTTATAAACTTTTGCATTAAACTTGTAAGTACTCTAATTAATGATAGTAAATGGGATTAATTGTTTAAATCAAATTATTAAGTAAATGATACGTAACAAGAATAATAAGAACTGTTAAAAATAACCAGCATAATTTAGGTTCTCTTCAATATAAATCTAACCTACAGACTACTCAATCAATTATTAATTGATTGAAATCATGAAATCAGCTGTTAATCGAAACAATATAAGTAACAGGTGATTATTGTACCAACACTTAACATCGTCAATGTGCTCTTCTATGTCTTTTATATAGTCAAATATTTGTTTTAAACTATTTAAGATTTTTGCCCATACATTTTAAATATTTGGAGATATAACCAAACTTTAAAGAAAAAGTATGTATATGTTTAAAAAGCATTATTTGGTATTTAAGTAGAAATAAGTAGTATTTGCACTAGATCTGATTGTTAGGTAATAATTTTACATATTGTCATTTATGTTTATCAAAAATTATATATTATTACTGTTAGAAAATTGAAGTTAAGTACTCGAATTAAATTTTTATAGAACTCCATATATCATAAGCAAAGTTTGGTAAAATTGTTAATTCTGAGTAAAACATAAAAATACAAAAATCAATTATGAAAACCGATTACGGCCGCCAACTTAAAACAAAACCATAAAATCAAAACTTTTAAAATGTTCTTCTAAAAGATATTTATAATAATTGGATAACTCTCAACTACAGTAAATATTTCTTTAAAAATCACAACCACGTCCATAATATACTTTTTTGCCATTGGAATTTGAAAACAAATACTTCTCTTAGATTAATTTTAGTTGCAAAATATTGAAGTTTTAGCAGAAATCAAGCTAAACCGATTCTGGTATTAAAATTAGTTTCTATAACGATGGATTGACCATACTTTGAAACATTTTTGTTGAGATATTTGCCATGTTAGTTCTGGTTTAAAAAAATATATAAAGAGGAACCCAGAACTAGAATACTAGAACTGAGGCGTCTGGAAAACAAAAACCTAAGTATAAAAGAATGAGAGAAACCACTGTCACAAGGCACCGGCGTACAAAGAATGAATCTTATTTTTTTTAGGTAAGTCAAGATAGGTCTAGTTTTATTTTTTCTATTTAGTTTATACATGTGTTAGGCCTTCACTAGACAACGAGAGTTTATTTATACTCTCAAAATGTCATGCATTACTTCCTATACAAAAATGATTGCAAATGTTGTAACAACAACCAACAACAAAATGTAATAATAAACCGATTAGTTTACTGCCTATACGTAAAGTTCCCAGTTATACTACTTTCATTTAAGTGTTTGGTACTCATCGACTATTTAAAAGCTTAAAACTTTTAATTCATTATTTAAATGTGTATGGTATAAACCATATTAAAAATCAAAATAATATTATAGTACACTTGCATATATATTTTATAACAGAAAAATTATTGTTTAATTATTGTACATCTAAAATAGTCATTTTAAAATAATCAGGTAGTCTAGCCATAATTAGAACTCCTATTTTCCATATGTTGCAAAGAATAAACCATTTAAAATATAATAATATTAACATATTATATCTATTTGTTTTCTTATACCCCTAATATTTGAATTTACACAGTTAATATAGCCAGGTAATAAATGTCAATACAATTATATCTTTAGCTTAATTAGTAGCGCTCTGTAGATATCTTAAATACTCCCCCTCAAAATGCGCACTTAGTTGGTGACTTCTCTTAAAATCATTTATATACTTCAAATGAAATAATCAGAGCGGCCCTACAGCATTTAAATTATAAGTTTATCTTATTTTGATGGTGAACACTTTATACTGTATTTCATATTGATAAGTCCACTACAGTCAGATAGATTTAATCTAAGCTTCATTACGGTATATACATTGTAATTAAAGTCATTAGCACAAGTTTGGAATACTATCGTCAAAGTCAAAGTTTTGTGATATAAAGTCAGGGTTTAGAAAATAAAATATAAGAAGAGGGTAATGTCCGTTTTTTGGTAATCAGAATGCCAGAGTTCGGCTTCTTACTTTTAATAGTCGTGGATGACAAATGGTGACTATTTTGACCTTAGGAGTGCGTTTATAAAAAAAGGAATTTAATTTAAAAAACATACACCGCATCTAACAACCATCCGAACAGTGCGTACTAGAGCAAACGAAACAGTTCAGCCAAACACTGAAACACCATAATTTCTTTTCTAAAGAAACTAAGGAGAGTGTTTTTTCATTGTTCATTTAACTATTGGAAAAGTGACCAAATTCGATATAGATTGAAATTATATATCATAGTCAATGTTTGTTAAAATTCTAAGTTTTAAGTAAAACTGTTAATTAGTAATAAATAAAAATACGCAAACCGTTTATTGCCACCAACTTGAAACGGGAACAAAAAATATATAATTACTTTATTAAACGATACTAGTAAACGAGCTACTATACAATGATATGCCTTTTAGAGCTCTGAAATATGAAATAATATTTTATGTTTAGATTTTTTCATTTCAAAATAGTTAGTTTGCTCACTATGGTATTAGTATGGTGGCCTGTTACACTTTGAATATCTATATTGAATAGTTTTTTGTTGTTTTTTTCTTTAAAATACTACATGAAAGCTTAAAACATTTAATTAACTATACAAAGTACAGTATAAACCTTAATAGAACTAAAAATAATACAATATAACATTCGCACATTATTTGTGCAATTTATAGAAAATTAAAATTATTGATGTTTTAAAATAACGAGATATAGTAAAAATAATAAACATTTACCAGATTAAGTAATGGTTCCGAAATTTCTAATAAATAGTAGACCCAACATATTTATATTTTATCTCTTTTTACATCTCTTTAGTTTATCTCTATGAATTAAAATGTTTATTCCTCCTTAAAAATCCACCTGTAGAGAAAGTTTTGCAAATTCTTTTAAAACTTTTTGATTTTTTCAAAACAAAATAATTGTTCTTTGGAAAAGTTGAACAATGCATGGATGCTTTACAAATCCATAATACAAATTTGAATTTATTCAGGCTATCAAACGTAACATATAGTTAAGGAGCTTATAATATTCGCCAAAACTTAAGATTTTCCCGTTTACTCAACTATGTTGTTGACTCTTAAATAAGCTCTTTAAATTAAAATGACAAAAACATACCTTAAGATCGCCTATTGTAATTTACAGCTTTCCTTCAACTATTTATATTGTTTCTCCTTATGATATTTCAAAAGTCGCATGGAGTATTGTTATGTTACAGTATTTAAAAATGGCATGTACTTCAAATCACTGACTTCTTTAAATCTATTTAAATCAACTTGTTTCTAATTGTTACAACTACAAGACGAGATGTAAACTTATGTCTAAATACGTCTAAAATGTGTCTAAAATATGTCTAATCAACCATTAAAGAAATTAAGAAAAAATAAAAGATATTTTAAAAAAACCCTTCTCTATTTCCTTAAAGATCCAATGCTGGCTGAAATATTGAGAACTAAGTTGTTCAGTTGTTAAAAGTGAAAGCCAAATCACAAGACTACCTGCTACCTGCCCTATCTCCCATTGTCCTTAACGCACCCAAAACGTTCTCAATAACTATTTAGTTCAGAGTTTTCTACATATTTGTCAATGGTCAGTTTGTTTCATTTGACCAATGTTGTAAAAAATATGAAGAACAATTTTATCCTAGGTTAGGTAAACTTATATGTCAATTACAACTGGAAATTATTTGCTATTCAATTAATTCCACTAGCATCGTTGCTTCAATGTTCTCTACTTCTGTTTCCGTCGTAACGATTTAAAATGGAAATTGTAAAAAAAACTTAAATATTGAAATGATGACGTGAACATTTTTAAATTTACAATATTCCCCTTACTATTTTATTTTGTGTGTAAAAATTTAGCAAGTGTCTGCTGTTACAGGCACAAAAACGACGCGGCGGTTTTAACAAAACGTTTTACTTTTTTTAATAAATGCTCAATCTCGTTTTGAAATAATACATTTAACATTATAACACACCAGAACAGTTTTGAAACCAAATAAGTAAATCAATGTAATCGTGTACTGATAAATTTAAAATATTAAAATTTTATGTGAACTAATTTCAAATCGTTACTTATTTGGAAATATTACAACAAACCAAAAAGCAGGACAAATAATACCTATAAAATACACTTATCTGTACTATAAATGATGCCATCCATCTAATTTATTGATATTCACGAACTTCAATATTTTACTGCATGGTAAAATAAGTTTGGAACACATATTTGGAAATAAAAAATACTTTTAAATGTTGAATACAAAGAATTGATATAGCTAATACTACTGATAATTTTCATTGTACACTTTGTCTAAAATGAAATATTTTGTATTAAAACCAAAATGTCTTGGAATCTTATCTAGATTTTTAACCGATGCTGTTGATTAAAAAACAAAAACAGTACTGAAGTAGTATTCACATGAATTGATTACAAACGCAGTTGTTTTTAGTTATTATTTTTGTATTTTGTGTATCAAAAGGCTTATGCGATCTGTTATTATAAAATAAGTATTTTTTCGCTGTCATAGCGTGTTTAATTTTTAAGCATACTAAATGACAAAACAAAATTATTTGAGTTTAAAAAATGTTCAACAGTTTTTAGCTAGTTTATACAATGATTAAATAGCTATATTTTGTTGAAAATATTTGCATACTGGTTTAAAGGCCATGCATTGTACTAAACAGTAGACAAACGAGTGAATATATTCTGGTCAATTCTGGTCCGTAAAAGCTTTTTGCAACCATTTTAATATACTAGGGAATATTTTTGTGTTTCGCACACAAATAGTATTTATTTTATGTATTTCAAAAAAATTGTCCATTTTAGAAGTACACCCTACTGTTTAAATAATTTTATGTCATTGTTCTTTTACAGTTAGTTAATGTATCAAGTTTATGTAAATTTAAACTAGGACATAACTTTTACAAAAATATGAAATCAATCAAGTTTAATATCTGTATGTATTTCAAGTATTTTCACGACTAAGCAATAATCAATTCAAATGTAGCTATAATTAGTCGTTACACAATATAACAGTTTTCGAATTTTCAAATACAAAAAACTGTTACAATAAATATAATTATTGTACTTCCATCTTCCATTTTACATACATATACAATAACATACAAATAAAACTAAATATTTCGAAATTTTCTATGATACTTATTTATAATTTTCCTATTTAATCAAAAAGTTTATTTGAACTTTAATTTTGCCTATATTTGTCATTCGACTACTCAAATACTTATCAAATACTTGTTACAAATCTGTTAAATACTTATTAGATTTCGTCAAAATAGTTGTTCTTGAAAGGAGTATAATAATGCTTGACCACTCTACAAATCTGTAATAACTATATGGTTAAAATTTTACTTGTCATAAGTTGTCATAGTGTTTCATTTGTGAACATACTACATGATAAAGCAAACAATATATTAGTTTAAAAAATAAACAATGTTTAGGTAGTTTTTTCAATGGGTTTATTTATATATATCAAGCTATATTTAATTAAAAACTTTCATTTTAGTACAGATTAATCATATTTTAATTCTGGTCTGTATAAGCTTTCGTAACCATTCAATACACTAGGAAAAATTTAGTTTGCTTCGCACGCTAAACCCCTTATAACTTCCTAACAAGTATTTTATAAATCTCTTATAATAAACTTATAGGTTAGCCTAATCTAAAGATGGTAATTAATATTAAATATCTGAATCAAATTATTAGGTAAATGAAATAAAAAAAATCTTAAGGAAGTTTAAATGAGTTCTCCTAATCACAGATATAACCACTACATGAAAAATATACATAATTAATTGATCCAAAGTATACAATCAGCTGTTAATTAAAATATAATAGTAAACAGATGATTAAAGTATAGCACTGAACTGATGTTCAACGAGCTGATCCATACATTTTTAAAAGTCAAATAGCTTTTTTTAAACTATTTTATGCTTAAAATTTCTTTAAATTATTTGTAAATTTTAGAATTTACAAACACTTATTAAATATGAAAACTTTTTAGGATCGCCCATTTCAAATGTGATCAATAAAATAAATTAGTTTTTATATTTAACTTTTTTAAACCTTTGAAATTGTGTAACACTTAAAATGTGTTTAAATATCATAACACATATAAATATCACTATAGGCAAATTTTGAAATAGGCTATATAATTTTCACTGAAGTACCCAGTTTGTTGTATGTACTTTTAAAATAAGTAAATTAGTATATTATCCTCTTTAAATTTTCGGACTTTTGTTTCTTTTTTACTAAAGTTTAATTCAGATCTACAAAACACTTCATCATTCAAATGTTTGTGAAACATTTCCCAGTTAAAAAAAACGTATTTTTCTCACAAAAACTCATTTTTAAAAGCGTTATTACCATATTTTTGACTTTAACAGTTAACGCCTTGATGTTAATTTAAATTCAGAACCATGTTCATAAGCATGCCCCCCCCCCCCACTACTAACACTAACACTAGTTTAGTCTGAGCGCAATAAATTTTAATTTTACAGCTTGATCTGAACTTATAAAATAATTAACTTACATTACATGTGTGTACATATGAATTTAATTGCTGTATATTTATTTCTTCTAAAGCTTATTCCAAACTTACAAATAATTTTAGTAATCAAATGTTTGTAAACGAATTCCCCATGCAAATACAAAAATTTGATAACAGACAAAACAAAATGTACAAAGACTTGATCGACTATATTCAAATGAAAGGAAGTTTGTCCACACTAGATATTTAATCAGTCTCTACAATTTTTTTATTTCGTTCCGAAATGAAGCCGCTAAGGGACCCTGTGCAGTTACGCAGTAAGTAGGAAAAATACAAGATAGCTGCAGCCCTGACGGAGGCGGCCAGGGTTTATAAGGGTAGCCTCAGGTAGTCCCGAGTCCACCGGCCAGTACAAGGGCAATAAAACCTAAATATATAATGAAAAGAATTCGCCGACATTTACTAAAGACGATGCTGTGGAAATGTTTCATCTATTAAACAATATTTAAACATGTCCTATAATTTTACTTAAGGCTCGGCTCTCCACATTCAAAACTACGATATTGGGTACCAATTTCAATGTTAAATAACCAAAACATACCTTCACTATTAAGCATATGTGTGTGCTATTTTTGTTAAAAAACGAAAGCTGTATTTTTTTTCTTAAAGTAAAATAGATTGTGGGTGTTGATTGCTAAGGATTTTTGGAATATCTCTTTTTGCAACTGAGTAAAAAATGTATAAAGTTTACTATTTTTTACTATTTATATCATACGTTTATGAAAACAATAAAACGGTTTCTGAAAATGTATTCGGCAATCAACATCCGCATATGACAGTACTTCAAAATGAAACCAAATTTTTAAATTTATTCCACGAATTAACGGAAAAAAATGACTTATTCTGTAGCATTGCTCTTATGGGAATCAGATTCAATATGGCGGGCAGGCAAGCGCCCCCTTAAGGTTCTTACTTTTCTATGATACTTATTTATAGCTTCCTTCTTTCATAAATAACAAAAAGTTTATTTGAACTCGGATTTGAATATGTTTGTTGGATGAGTACTTATTAAAAACATTTTAAAAACTTATCAAAATAGTTGTTCTTGAAAGGTGTATAACAAAGGATTGTCTGTAATAACAATTTGAAAAAATGTTGTCATAAACATTACTTATTTTGCCCCTAAACCATCGATACCCATGAATGATAATGTAGATTACAATTCCCTACTATAAATATTCTCCAAACTCAACTATGTTAATTACTAGATTAAAAAAATATCTTTTCAAAAGCCTATTCTAATTTACTGGTTTTATTAAAGCTATTCTACTTACAAGTTATTTTAAAAATCTCAGCAAATATTTTTAAATGTAAAACGCAATTTTACACACATAAATTAACTGAATTTTTTAAATTCGATTAAATTTATGTTTTTTAAAGTGTAAAAACTACGAAAAGACATTATTTATACTTATATCTAAAACCAATCTGTATAAAAA